>VIAB01017395.1:18814-30560 GCA_009801035.1 Oophaga pumilio | reverse complement strand
GTCAGAAATTAGAAGCAGTAGGTTATGAAAGGGCATTATGTGAAGGTTTCTTGCCATGTCAGGCACTATCACTACAAATGAGCATTTGCTGCTCTGCAGTGAACAAAGCCAAAAAAGTATATATATTCTGAAGAAGAGTTTTACAATGAGCCAGAAAACATGTAGAAGCTCACAACCATACGACTTACTCTCACCGGAGGCTGTTGTGATGGGAATGTACTCTGTAGACATCTGGCTGCACAGCGACACGCGGCTCCCCATCACATCAATCTTAGTGCTTCGGCAGGTATTGGAGCAGACCTTTGAGTGCTGATAAAAATCCAACTCTCCAGAGTCCATTATCTTTCTGTTGTAGAAATAAAAAGCCAACACTAGCATCCTAGAATTAAACCTTTCATAATAGATCTCCGCCAGTAGACACGGGCCCTAATGGCAAGTTTAGGCAACGCACTCATCAGCTGCATCATGTGTAAATATGAAGCAGTAACAGATGGCAGCTTGTTTTTTAGCTCTGTCATATCGGATGGTACTTCCCCACTCATTGCTAAAAATGCAGAACACGTTTTACTTCTGTTTTTCTACAGGCAACAGATCTTAAGTCAAAGGGTTTTCTATTTCTTAAAAAAAAAAGAAAAGAAAAAAAAAAACGCATCTTCATCATCGGACTTGCTCACACATGTTCATTATATTTTGATGCACCACCATAGCTCTGTAGTAACGTTTGTAAGCATTTTACAATTCTAAATAAAACCACTAGGTGGCACTATCCTATCGCCAGGTCCTCAGCAAATTCTATATGGAACTGAGGGTTAAGGTTTCTCCTTGTGGAGAGTGACATTAGCTAGCCAAATCATATCTCATACTTTGCACTGACGAGGACCAATAGTCCGAAACACCGTGTCTGCAAATTGAGATATGATTTGGCTTTTATCCTAAGTCACATTACAAGACTCGTTAACGGGTCGATTGTGACTTGTAGGATCGCTACTTCCAATAGGTGGCGCTATAGAGTTCAAGTCCTCTTTTTCTCTTAAGAGGCAATTTGCATATATGGAACTGTAAATTCACCACATATATTATTTAGGTTAATGCATACATTTACTGAATACCTTTCCCCATCACATTTTTTGGGCTTCTTCCCTACCCCATGCGAACCTGAGCATAACGCCATTCATACGAATTGCCCTCTTCCAGTCCTTCAGTGTAGATTTTCCAGCCAGATGAACAAACTCTTTCGGACTTATTAAGTGTTCATTGTACTAGTAAAGAGGAATAAAATATATCAGTGTCAGACAAAGGGTGAAATTAGAGGAGAAACTCCAGGTAAAACAGTCTTAGGCCTCTTTCGCACGTCAATGTGTCCGGAGAGACTTACACACATAGACTCATTCAAGTGAATGGGTCTGTGCACGTCAGTGTGTTTTCACAGACCATGTTTCCGTGGGCAAAATACGCTGACAAGTCCGTTTTTTAACAGCAGCACAGGCCGCAAAACGTCCCTCACACCTGCACACTGATGACACATAGGGATGTCATCAGTGTGACACGTCCCGGCGCCTGAGAAGCAGCGGTACAGTAAGCGCTCTTCCCCGGCGCCGGGTACTGAAGACGACTCATCATTCTGGGGGCTGCCATTTTACTTTGCAGGTCTGTAAGGGTCACTGCATTTTCCACACGTTTTTCAAGGGTGAAAACGCTGCACTACAAAGTGAATGTAAGTTCTGAAGTCTCCTGCCCACGTTGCTTAGTTTTCCTTGTGAAATTGAAGCCTCAAAGTGTGTAACTTCTTTCAGCATTTTTCACCCACTCAAGTGAATGAAGGAGCAGGGGATGAGGAAACGCATGTAAAAACACGTAAAAACTGCACACGTTTTACACTAACTACAAAAACAACATAATGTTACAAAGCAAGATTTCAGGACTACTTGGGGCTCTTCATCAGAATTACATGCCTGGCGAAGGCGCCGTGATATGAAAGTCCATTGTAACAGGACTGGCTGTCTTACCTGTACACATTTTACATTAATCCCCGGACACACAAACTTCCTCCATAAAAGATTGGCTTTGCTTTCTCCACAGGTAATGGGATAAGCGATTTCTGCCTCTAAAGCCTCTTCTTCCTCATCCCCCATCTTTACTTCTCATCAGAAAGGGTGAAAAGAAATAGTCATGTGAATTTTTCAACATGAAACTATATGGTCTTAAAATGTTTGTATGTATGGAAAAATGGGGAAGGACAACCGGGAGGGTGAGTAGAGGGAAGGACAACCGGGAGGGCAAGTAGAGGGATGGACAACCAGGAGAATGAGTAGAAGAAGGAAAACCTGGAGGGCGAGCAGAAGGAACTAAAACCGGGAGGGAGAGTAGAGGGAAGGACAAACGGGAAGGCGAGTAGAGGGAAGGACATACGGGAAGGCGAGTAGAGAGGGAAGGACAAACGGGAAGGCGAGTAGAGGGAAGGACAATTGGGAGGGAGAGTAGAGGGAAGGAAAACCGGGAGGGCGAGTAGAGGGAAGGAAAACCGGGAGGGCGAGTAGAGGGAAGAAAAACCGGGAGGGAGAGTAGATGGAAGGAAAACCAGGAGAATGAGTAGAAGAAGGAAAACCGGGAGGGTGAGCAGAAGGAAGGAAAACCGGGAGGGAGAGTAGAGGGAAGGACAACCGGGAAGGCGAGTAGAGGGAAGGACAATTGGGAGGGCGAGTAGAGGGAAGAACAACCGGGAGGGCGAGTAGACGGAAGGAAAACCGGGAGGGTGAGTAGACGGAAGGAAAACCAGGAGGGTGAGTAGAGGGAAGGAAAACCGGGAAGGCGAGTAGAGGGAAGGAAAACTGGGAGGGCGAGTAGAGGGAAGAAAAACCGGGAGGGAGAGTAGAGGGAAGGAAAACAGGGAGGGAGAATAGAGTGAAGGAAAACCAGGAGGGCGAGAAGAGGGAAGGAAAACCAGGAGTGCGAGTAAAGGGAAGGAAAACCAGGAGGGCGAGAGAGGGAAAGAAAACCGGGAGGACGAGAGAGGGAAAGAAGAGGAAGGAAAAAATATCAGGAAAAGAAAGAGGGAACTAGAAAATAAAGTACGGAGAAAAAAAAAAAGATCAACACAATCTCATCCACGTAACCAGAAGATGTATACCAGTCAGATAAAACAAGGAGAACATTTACAGAATTCCTCTCAAGAAAACGTGTTAAAACGACCACTCACTTACCTAATACGGCTTCCTTCAGTTCCGTAGATGCACTAAATGCTGCTGCATCTACAACATTCTCAGACTCCAGAGCTTCCTCACCCAGGGTCCTGCACATGAATAAAGGGTTGCAGAGTTACAATAAGCATATGTACCGACCCCCCAGACTACACATCATTGTGGTGATAACAGGCACACACAGGATAGTGGATAACCATAGCTCGGCAAGATGTTAATTGCTTTTGCACAAGTAGGTCATTAATGTGGCTGACAAGTTTTAACCAACTGAGTGGACATCATACAGCGGCTGTGTGATGAGCAGGCCCTTAGAGCCCTTTACGCCACAAATTGGCCAAGTGGTGGATCCCTACCTGAACACTCCAGGCGCAGAGACATCACTACTCCCAACCCAGGGCAGCCTCAGCTCCTGCCCATTCCAGATTGGACTGTAATATTAACACATATGAATTACTGTGCTGGTAACAGTATCACCATTTCAGACATTTCATTTTCCATTGTGGATTGAGATTACTTTAACATTTTCATACACACACATCAGACGGCACTAATGGAGATCTGTGGACCTCGAAGATAGTGTGGTGTATGATACTATGCTCACCATAGAATACAATAAAAAGTCAAGGCCTGACCTAAAAGACACTGATCACAATCATCTCTGACATCCCTATGAGTAATCCCACAAAGCATCCCCTGTACTGATGTCAGTGTGCACTAATTAGGTCATATAAACCACACTTACTTTTCTTGCTTATACGGCACCACTTATTTCTACAGCGCTTTACAGACATCATCATTACACAAACAATTTAATACAAGAAATAAATATATATTTTAATTAGTTTTACTTTTTGTAGTGTCCCTTTAAATTCACTCTGTAACCTAAATAGAGTCGAATGGGAGAGATCTGCCAGCAGCCCCATTGGGAAGTGTTTGAAGATGCTCCCATGAGTTAATCTCAGAAGCAGGTCCTGCCTGTTGCCATGACAAAGCCGGGGGAGGCAGATGGGCACCACAGGCTACAGTCTCAAATCTGCCTCCCTCCACAGTGAGAGGCGTATCACGACAAGGTAAAAGCCCCGGATAAGAATATATAACAGGTGACAAGTCAACGCTTTGCAACTCCGAGTGATGAAAACCTCAGAAACAGGACTGTCTCATCGACCCGATGTGACATCAAACGGGAAGAGCTGCTGCTGCAAAACAGACAGAAGAACTGCCTGCCGGACGGCGTGTATCCTATCAATTACAATAGGACACGTGCACAATTCCTGCTTGGCGACGGATGGTTGCTCCTGCCACTCCTCTTCTCGGCATGCCACGCCTGATGTCAAGGCATATTAAGTGATAATTCTACTACGGCCGAATTGGCACACCTGTGAAACATGGACTGTGCTGATATTTTTAATAGTCTCATTGGTTGTCTTAAACAAGAATGTTTAGGCAAAATGCACAAGTACGTGAAACACGGACCATGAAAGACCAGCATGCGCAATTACAAGCAAGTCTTACAACATTCGGCCAGAGACCCCTATGCCAGATAATCAGGTCATTTCCTTAGCACTATTTTTGATGCATGCTGAATACTTAAAAATGTGCTCTTTATGATCAAGCTTAGTGTCAGCCCCTGAACATAATATTTGCCACTCTGATTTTCCCCACTCCTGGCATCCATACATCCTGTCAGTAATGTGGAACAAGGGTAAAATAACCTGACGCCATACAGATTTATGATGCGAGGTCAAAACGCATTACAGTCTGGTGTTTTATTGGGGATTTCATTGCCCCTCTGTTTATCCAAAAACACAAAGGGTAAGAAGAGTTTTGCACCAAGTATTGCTCAATGCATCGAAAATTAAGCAGCTTTGCAAACCGATTGAAAATCTAACTTTTTGTTCACACAGTTCCTATGCTACACCTTTAGATACAGAATTTGGATTCTTACCTGTTAGTGGTAACAAGAACAGCTTTCACCTCTTCCATGCCGCTCCCATTCATAATGTGATCAGGCGTGGTCACCACCACCACTTCTTCTACATGCACGCTGACATCTGGGGTGGCCATTTCAGGAAAAACCCTCACGGAGCTAATGTGGAAGAGAACAAACACAATTACAAAACAATAGCCGCAGGGTGGGCCGCAACACATCGCTACTCCTCCATCTTCATCACCTGTCTTCAAGCAGAATGTATAGTCCAAGATCTGCAGCCCGTATTCAGTGTAGATACTTCCAGCTGATGGATTTGTGGAAACTGGGGGCTATTCTATTAATTACAATAATCCCTAGCCTCCAGCAAAGAAACTTGCCAAAAATACAACCCCTTATTACATACCCTACTAGATCACATTGTGACAGCAGAAGAGTTTGAAGCAAAGAGGACTGTCTGTATCCATACATTACATAAACATCCATTGACTGCAATGGGCACCATGTAATCATTACCTTCTTACTGCAAGGCAATTAAATTGTCAGTTCCTCAAATAATAACTTGTACTCACTAAAGCACAGTCTGACACGAGATAACCTGATACAGATGATAAGATTTAAAGCGAACATGTCATGAAAAAAAAAAAAACACTATTAACCTGCAGATGCGGGGTTAATCTGCAGGTTAATAGCGTTCTGAACCTGCCCAGCACCTGCACATGAACTCCCAGTAGAGTTCCAGTTACGGGGTGGCACCGGCACGGGTTCAGTCACCGTTTAGTGTATGGAGAGTGGTGGCTGTAAACGTGTCGCAGGCACTGACTGACAGCCAGCTTTAATGTTGAGCTGCTGTCAGTCATTGCACCTGCGACACAGAGTGGTAAATCCGTGCCAATGCCACCTCCGTGCCTGAAACCCAAACGTTACCGGGAGGAATAAAGTTAATTTCCTCCCAGCAGTAGAGGTCCAAGTGCAGGCGCCGGGCAGGTTCAAAACACTATTAACCTGTAGATTAACCCCGTATCTGCAGGTCAATAGCGTTTTTCACGCGACAGGCTCCATAAGAGGTTGCTTCAGGCTCTGACATTTAACTTCGGCGAAGGGGAATGAATGTGGCTGTTTAGTAATGCACCCCAAGGGCCTCTGTTGGGTCACGTGGTAGTTTTACAAGTAGAAATTGTTTTGGGTCCCTGTCTCAGAGAAGAGCATTAAAGTGTACACACGTTAAGTATTTGCGGCAGATTTTTCTGCACCAATAACGACTCTTTGCAGGAAAAATCTCAGAATTAGAAGAGTGATTTTTTATGCAATTTTTAAAATTCATTAGAATAGGTTTCAGGTTGCAGCTATAATGAACTCAATTGAAATCCACATAGGAAAAAGTTAGCTACATCCTACAAATACCACAGAACTAGAGAGCCTACACACAATATATACATGGTGTCTAAACCTGCCGATTTAATATCTATGGGGGCCCTGACAGATGTTGGCGGTAAAAATGGACAGGTAATGTTGAATTTAGAGACTGAGATTATGTTTCAGACTGTCGAGACGGAGATTCAGTCAGTCACATGCACAGGAACAAGGAGGAGAGGAGGAAGGTTGTATCAGTGACTTCCATGGAGACCTAGAGGAGAATCTGCTCCTTTTTACCCCTTATCAGCCACGATATGGAGATGGATTAGCAATTGAGATAAGGCAGACAGCCCCCTTCATACAGATCACTGGTTTTGTACACGTAGAAAGGGCCGAGGAAGCTCTTGATGGGAGCCAGAACCGGCAGTGAAATGGTGCCAAGGGTTGAGCTTTCATAAATAACTGCTGATTTTTTGGGCAGGTTCGGTATAAGAAACAGGGAGTGCCCACATGGCACTAAGCTGCCAATGGACATCATTAAAAAAGACAGCACACTGTGGAACTGGAAGTTTAGCATTTGGCTAATGTGTTCTTTCTAAAGCTAGACATAGGTGCACAAGATATTTATCAGCAGATCCAGCTTATATTACGGCTGTGCATGGCCACAATAGACATCAGACCCTCAGCCAATCTCACCACATGTGTAGGGCCAGTTGGAAGCTGTCCGTGTGCCTTGGGTAGTGATTGCTGACGGCTGGTTCACACTAGATGAATAGAGTGGAGTAAGGCTCTGTTCACATGTCCATCTGTTCAGACCTTCTATTTTATGAACAGACAAACTGAATAAGTGATACTTTGCATTGAATGCTGTCTCAATAGAACAGAAAAGAGGAAAGAAACACAATAAACAAAATCAAGCATGCAGAACTTTTTTTTCCATTGTAAACAGATGAATGGAGCCCCTCTACTTCCATTTACATAACTGATGCAGTGGATTTATTTTCGTTTGTTACAAAAACAGAACTGAGGGGACGCCGAGCAGTTAAGGTACTGCCACACTTAGTGATCTCGTTAGCGATCTCAATAACGACGCAAGCTAATGAGATCGTTTTTGTGATCGTTTTAATGTCTCTAGTAGCTGCCACACTTAGCGATCTCGTTAACGACTCAAAAGCGGTTAGCGATCTCATTAACGACTTTAACGGTCATTGCGATGTAAAAAACAGCGCACATCGCTCACAATAGGTGCCAGACACAGCGATATAGCGTCACCAGCGGGACGCCAACGATCTAAATACGGTCCAGAACTCTAGTGAACGATCAGCGAGATCACAGCAGGGGCCACGTCGTTGCTACATGCCACACACGTTAGAGTCACGAACGAGATCGCTAAATAGTGACGTATTTTAGCGATCTCGTTAGCGACGCTGTTTAGTGTGGCATACCCTTTACACTGTTTTGTTATAGGTAAATATCGCAGGATCAGTATGGTCCTTTAGATATGTTTCATATGTGATTTTGTGCATATACCTCATTGCTTTACTAAATTGGGTCACTGTTAACCATTGTATAGCTATTTCATTATAGTGGCATTAGGAATAATGTTCCCTAGCGTTCAATGTTAGATTTGTATGTAATTTTCATTATTAGCATACTCTGGGGAATCTGAGTTATTTAACCCTTTCACTGTTATCCCGTTTGTGGCAACAGTGAATATAGGGGGTATATTGCAATTAGTAATACTTGCATCCACAGACATTATATGAGTGTTTACCTTTATATTATCTACCGGTAATTGTTGGATGTGAGGTTCTATACTTTTACATTATTGTTGGACCTTCTCTTCCAGCATTTTCCTGTATTATTGCTTGGCGTCCCTTAGGACAGTATTTATATGCTTTTTTATGGTATATTTCATATTTGATTTACAATAAAGATTTGTTTTTTTAATTTATGGGATCTCTTCTTATTTCCCGTTAAAATTTATTATATTTATGAGAATAGTATATATACTTCCATTTGTAGTCTGGGGGGTCGGTACATCTGTTCAGACCTTCCATTTTATGGACAGACAAACTGAATAAGTGATACTTTGCATTGAATGCTGTCTCAATAGAACAGAAAAGAGAAAAGAAACAAAATAAACAAAATCAAGCATGCAGAACTTTTTTTTTCCATTGTAAACAGATGAACCCAGGCAGTCCCCACACTAATCAATGGAGCCCCTCTACTTCCATTTACATAACTGATGCAGTGGGTTTATTTTCGTTTGTTACTAAAACAGAACTGACAAATGGAAAATCCAGAAGGACATGTGACCAAAGCCTAACCAACACTGGACACCTCTGGGGCGTTAAGCAGAAAACAGTAGCACCCTCATGCCGCTGAAAAATAGTTTACTACGGAAATAAACCTGCAGATATATCTTAAATCCAAGCAGCAATGATTAGGACGATATTGGCAACAAATCTGCCTGGGAACCATGTAGCTTTCTATGCGGGTTTACAGCGAAATCTGCAGCAGAAAATTTGTACACATGAGGCTATGCTCACACAAATATGGAGAATGCCTAGCTTTTCCCATTCAGATCTATTCCCATAGGGTCATCTAGACGATCATATATTCGGTCAGTGTTCTTCCATGTACTCACTAGTAACCTATGTGGTAGTGCACATAAGCAATTGACTGGTGGTCTGTGTGAAAAGAAATGTCAGCATTCTGCTGTGTTCTGCTTTCTGGACCATACTCGTGTTAAGGGTATGCCACACTAAACAACATCGCTAACGGGATCGCTAAAAAACGTCACTATTTAGCGATCCCGTTAGCGATGTTGTTGTGTGCGGCATCTACCAGCGACGTGGCCCCTACTGAGATCCTGCTGTGATCTCGCTCGTCGTTCTCATCGTTCCGGACCCTATTTTTATCGTCGGCGTCCCGCTGGTAAGTATACATCGCTGAGTGTAGCACCTTTTGTTAGCGATTTAGCGGTACTTTTGTACCGCTAAAGTCGTTAAGGAGATCGCTAACCGTGATAGCGTCCTTAACGACATCGCTAAAATAGGCTGCTACTAGCGATATAGAAACAATCCCGCTAGCGATCGCATTAGTATGCGTCGTTATCGTGATCGCTAGCGGGATTGTTTAGTGTGGCAGTACCTTTAGTCAAGAGCAGGCAGCACCTTTGCTTGAATGTTATACAGATGAGCTGCACACAGAGCCAGATGCATCCACGATTTGTGGACGTGACTAGTTTTAAAGGGTTATTCCCATCTTCATACATGGATATTGCTTGTAAAAACAGGCACTTACAATTTACTACATATTAAAATTTGCAGCTATTCTTGAGTAATAACCCCTTCCTGATATTTGCCGTACATGAATGGTGAAAGTTTGGAGAGGATGTATGGAGCAGGCTCGCTAGCGGAGTCGAACGCCACCTTCAACTGTTAACCTGTTAAATTCCGCTGTCAATCTGACAACAGTATTTAAAGCGTGCCAGCATAAGGGTGCATCATGCTTTGCACCCATCGGCACCCCGCGATGAAGCTGACCACCCCGATGCCTGTACCACAAAATACAGCTTAAATTCAGCCTGTGGCCAGCCTTCAAAGGCGATCGCGATTATTGCTATATACATAGTAAAAGTGATCAGATGATTGCAGGCTCAAGTCCCCTATGGTGATTCATGCAGTAAAGAAAAATTATTTTTTAATAAAAATTTAAAAAATGTAATAAAAATATCAATAAAAATAAGGATAATAAAAAAAAATATAAAAAAGATAAACATATGTGGTATCACTGGGTCCAAAAAGGTTCAATCAAAAATATAAAACGTATTAACTGTTGGAAACCAACATGGACAATGTGTATGTCACAAGAAAAGACCTTTTGTTATATACAAGGACACCATCTGCAGGAAGATGAAGACCACATTGACCCTCTTATCAATTCTGGACCTAGAAGCGCCACCATCTGGAGAGTGTTGGAATCAGCAGCCATGTGCAGGTTTCTGGAGAACTCAAAATGCTGAGACCTGATTGGATGGTACTATTATGTGGAGGGAATACAGGAATGGGCAATGTATGGGCCATGTCTGACTGTGTGAGTCATATAAAGGTAGCACACCAAGGTAGTTAGGCAATCTTTCCATCTTCAACCACACTCTCCTGTTACTTTTTTCTTTGCATATTTTCATAGAATGTTAAGAGTTGGAAGGCAAAACAAAAAATTCAAAGGCATAAGTCTGTCACTGCAAAAAAAAAAAAAATTAAAAATGCAATGCAGTAAGTAGCAATCAAAATGTCTTTTGCATTCCAACAATAAAAATCTCAGTTCATCCAGCCAAAAATATGCTCTCACACAGCTCAATTGACAGAAAAATGTTATCTTCACAGATCTCAGAAAATTTTTGGAGACACAAAAAAACCAAACACACATGTATTATATATACCTCACCACTGCTAGCAGTTTGTCATTGATGACACTGAAGAGATCATGCAGATCCTACCACTGTTACCAGCTTGTCAGGGGACGCAACTCCGCTGCCTCCAATCGTCAGGACAATTATGTAATTAACTGAAGAGTGATGGACGAGGCCGCAGCTTCTTTCACTACTAGGCCGGGATCACACATGCGAGGAAAACGCCCGACGCTCGCATGTGAAATCCCAGCTCTGGCGCCGGCACTCGGGAGTGGAGTGTGCGGCTGTATGTATTTCTATGCAGCCGCTCGCTCCACTACCCAAGTGCCGGCACCAGAGCTGGGATTTCACATGCGAGCGTCGGGCGTTTTCCTCGCATGTGTGATGCCGGCCTTAGGCCTCTTTCACACATCAGTTTTTTGCCATCAGTCACAATCCGTCGAATTTTGCAAAAAACAGATCCGGCGACTGATGCCGCTGGATCCGTTTTTTTCTCATTTACTTGTATTAGCGACGATTGCCACACATTTCATCCGTTGTTCGCTGGATCCGTCGGAAATTGTCCGTCAGACGGAGACGACGGTTAACCTAACGTTTTTTGTCTCCATCGAAAAATTGGACTGTGACGGATCCGTCATTTGCTAAAATGGAAGCCTATGGGCACCGAATCCATCAAATGACGGAATCCGGCAACAGATTCCGTTTTTTTTAACTGAGCATGCTCCAATACAGTAAAATAACACGGACATGTTTATACACACACATATCTATCTATATAATTGTCTAACTTTTGACTTCCGTTTGTAACGGAAATCCTGCGTCACTGATTGGTCGCGCCCGGCGGGA
>VIAB01017394.1:16418-26542 GCA_009801035.1 Oophaga pumilio | reverse complement strand
TTCCCCCCGGGATCAATAAAGTGTATCGTATCGTATCGTATCACAGTATGCAGGGTCATTTGCCATGCAAAGTTTTCTTCGCCAGGCTGGTCCAACTGGGCTCATACCCATGCTTCCTTTTTGTCTTGGATTACACCCGGGATCCATATTGCCTCTGTGTCAAGAAGCTTCCCTATGGATGCAGGGGCAGTCTCAGGGAAAGAGACCATGGAGGGATGTAGGGTTCGAGTTGGGGATAAGTCTCCTTTGGGCATTGGTGGAGAACCCACCATACATTGGACTAACAAGATTCTAATGTGTTCAAAGGTGTCTTCAGGGGTAGAAACATGACCGCAGCAACCCACCTTACAAAAGGGTAAATTTCTTCCTATACTTTTTCTTCTCCCTACTTTTTAGAAGATTTCCAGGACATAATTAACCTACACGTTTTACTCTGGAGAGACATATGTTCCTGCATCAAGACAGGTTTTATCCAGTAATTCATTGCAAACAGCTCACATGAAATATTAATGCAATACAAAATATTTTATATTCTATTGAGGGTTGAAAGTTTCATCAGTTTAATCGCAAATTATATGAATGTTTTATGCAGGGCCATGAGTGTTTTAGGGTTAATGGACCTTTAAGAAGGTGATGAATATGTTACTCATATTATAATGTTGTATAAACCTTTTAAATGCTATCTTTGTTTAGATTTCATTAGTGCGCAGTTTGCAATTTAATTCAATTTAAGGCAGACGGCAGCAGATATTCTTTGAAAGGACATGACTTGAGTGGGAGTGCACAGTCGGGTGTTTTTATCACAACTTTGTCCTACATAGGTTCCTAACTTGTCTGTAAAAACACAGTTACACCCATGAAATTTGTAACTGGTTTTTCTGGAGAGCTCAACACCTTGGGTATGACAAAAGAATGCAACTGTAATGACATTCTGTACAGACTGAAGCATTTATGTTCTACATACAGTAAGACCAGTTCTGTCATGTATATGACAATACTGAACAAGTAATAATCTACCAGCCTGTCAGGAATTTTTAGAATCAGTTATTATATTGTCTTCTATAGGGCTGCAACGAAAAACCACCTACTAATTGATACTAAAAACCTCTATATCTATTAATTGATACTAAAGATAATGATTTTAATTAATGAAATAATTTACTAGTATTTTAAATCATTTTTTTACAGTAGTTTTCTCAAGTTGTATCTTAAGAAATCTTCCTTCAGCCTGGTTGCTGGAGAAGGTGCGCTCCTGATTATTGACAGTTTGGACCAGCGGTATGGTCACACCGGTTCAAGCTGAGCACTCTCCCAGGCAGCTAGCATAGGCAGCTTTTAGAGATGTATAAAAATTGCCAGAATAATAGACAATATGAGGGATCGTAATCCACAAAATGGGGAACTCCTAATATAATATAAAGAAATAGAAAAACATGATGTACATAACTCCCAGGAGATGAAATAAGACTAATGAAGTAGAAATCTAATTTGTATAAAATGTAAATATTTTATTGAGACTAATAAAAATAGATTTCCAATTTATAAAGGTATAACTAGTAGTAAATGGTCAAATCGGTGTGGACACAATATGAGACAACACAAGACACAAATGATGAATGTTAATGCAGGCATAGCACCATATGTCACTAATTTGCCCAAAAAAGCAAGTTATCATGCTCGTTATAAAAATATATCATAATTCACCAACCTGTGCATAAAGTCATAATATATGGCCAAAAAATATAAATCACAAGTGCCTCAGATAACAATGCTCAGTATTGCAAAGTGACAGAGTAAAAAAGGAAGTAAGGGCAAAATATGTCCCATGTAGCTACCACTTATGCAAACCACAATAGGATGTCAAGTAGGACAATTGAATGCACAAGGAACACTAATATCATAAAGCATGGGAAATAATTAGTAAGTGCTCAACAGAATAAATAATCTGCAGGTCATCGGGCATCTAGGAAATAGCGACCACAATATTGTACAGTTTCACTTGTCTTTCGCTAGGGGAACTTATCAGGTAGTAACAAAAACACAAAGTTTGACCAGTTTAGAAATGCCCTTAATCTTGTTGACTGGGACAATGTCCTCAGAAAAAAGAATACAGATAATAAATGGGAAATGTTTAAGAACATTCTAAATAGGCACTGTAAGTGGTTTATATCTTGTGGGAATAAAAAGGAAAAACCCAATGTGGCTAAACAAAAAAGTAAGAGGGGAAATTAACAGTAAAAAGAAAGCATTTAAACTACTAAAGCAGGATAGCACCGTTGAAGCTCTAAAAAACTATAGGGAGAAAAATACTTTATCTAAAAATCTAATTAAAGCTGCCAAAAAGGAAACAGAAAAGCACATTGCTAAGGCTACTTTCACATTATCTTTAACATGGCGGGAGCAGGGTCTAGCGCTTGCATGCGCTCATCAGCGTTTGGCGTGCGCAGTGCATTTTCCAGGTGTGCGCCCAGACGCGCTAGATGCTACATGTTGCATTTTTTTTCTGGCCCACCACTTTAAAAAAGCGCGTACGCACGTGTGCGCACGCTATGCGCAAAAAAATAACATTGCAGTCTATGGGGGCGCTGGCGGGCACGTGGCTGTGCGCTCGTCAGCGCTTGTGGGCTCACGCAATTTTTGAGTAAACAATGTCTAGACACTTTCTAAAACACCCCCTACACAAGCAACATTGCTTGTGAGGGGTGGAGATAAAGGAAGGTGTCTTCAGTGCCAGACAGACCTCTACTCAGACTGCCTGGAGACACTGCTGATACAGCCTAGAAGATACAGCCTGGACCCCTACTACACTGTCTGGAGACACTGTATGCTGATACAGCCTAGAAGATACAGCCTGGACCCAGGGCCGGCTCCAGGTTTTTATGGGCCCCGGGCGAAAGAGCCTCAGTGGGCCCCTTTAACACAGACCACAATTCATGATGCACAGATACAGCAGAGAAATATGGGTACAGTACAATGCCAAATACTTCTCTTCTTCCATTACATGACTGATATCTATTGTAAATTGTACAATAGCTCAAAAACCGCCAAATCCTCGCAGCGCACAGTACAGACTGGACAGTACAGTCCTCCATACAATATTATGGGCACCACATAGTCTCCCCCTCATCACCCATATAATACCCCATGCAGGATGTCACCCCCCATCCCCCATATAATGCTCCATACAAAATACTGGACCCAATATAATGCTCCATACAAAATACTAGACCCAATATAATGCTCCATACAGGATACTAGTCCCCATATAATGCTCCATACAATATATGATAAGATTTTTAGTGAAAAGTAAATTGCAAAGTTGCTTGTTTTAACAAGGACTTCACAATTTTGCCCTTTTAAGAACTTGAGACCACCAATATATAATGTCAAATTGTAATGATGCTGAAATGCATATATAGTGACCATGCTGCTCTGTGTATTGTACAGGGTATCTATATACAGATAATGCTAAGTGTTAACACTGTTGTGTCCTACATGTGAGGAGATTGGTCATATGTAGGAAAATATGCAGACCAAATTGTAGATTGGGCAGAGACAGAATATTTATGGGGGTTATGACTGAAGACCAATACGGTTTGAAGAAATGCATCAGCTGATAGCATTTGTCATTTCTACCTGGAAAATGTAAATCCCATCCTAACTGCGTCTTTTGTCCGTTGATGATTTTTATGGCTGTGGAATGAGGATAAATTGTTTTTAATACAAAAGATAGAGCTGGTCTGTAACATGAGTGAACCTTGATGAAAGGAGCTCTACGAGTCTGTGCGAGGCCTGTATTAGCAGATCAATCAATTATACGTGGAGTGTTTATGATGTGTTGCTGGATTGATGGACTGTTGTGACTTTATGCGGCAGAGTAAGAATGTTATGGTATAATAAAGAGGTAGATTAGATGCCATTATAAGGAATAAGGCCCGCATTACATATAGGTCTGCTGAACCTGACATTTTGGTTGGGGACAGCTGATTTTCTGGACTGTATGGGGAGTCTCTCAATCTTGAATTTAGTAAAAATGAAATACATGTGCACCGATTCATAATTGCCTTTACCCCTGATTTTAGTCTAGTTTTGTGTGTTTTGCACCTTTTTTGTTGTTGACCCAATTCTTTTTTTCCCACTCTATAGCGATTTTTGCCTGATTCATCAATTGTGACTTCATAAAAAGTCAGAAAATTTGGTGCAATTTGACTACCATCTCCCTTTGGTGTATTTCTGAGTACCAAACATTCACACAATTTTTGCGACTTTTGAAGCCAAAAGGTTTGGTACCAAAACTTGCAAAAGTAGTTTAAAACAGGAAAGAAAGCTCATTTTTTAATTTTTGCTGAATTCTTGAATTGCATGCACCATTTTGTTGAATTTGGAGTACAAAAACAGCAACTAATACCCTAAGACTAAAAAGGAAAGGGATGTAAAAAAAAAAACCCACAAATGATGGATAGGGGCGCTGATCTTTCTGTTTTCTTATCATAAGAATACTCGACCAAGCTAAAGGGTATGCCACACTAAACAACATTGCTAACGGGATCGCTAAAAAACGTCACTATTTAGCGATCCCGTTAGCGATGTTGTTGTGTGCGGCATCTGTCAGCGACGAGCTCCCTGCTGAGATCCTGCTGTGATCTCGCTCGTCGCTGGAATCGTTCCGGACCCTATTTTATAGTCGGCGCCCCCGCTGGGTAAGTATTATCGCTGAGTGTGGCACCTTTTATTTAGCGATTTAGCGGTATTTTGTACCGCTAAAGTCGTTAAGGAGATCGCTAACCGCGATAGCGTCCTTAACGACATCGCTAAATAAAGCCGCTACTAGCGATATTAAAACAATCCCGCTAGCGATCGCATTAGTATGCGTCTTTATCGTGATCGCTAGCGGGATAGTTTAGTGTGGCAGTACCTTAAGTGTCCATGTGTATGGGGGATATAGAAAAAGATAGCTGCTGCCTGAACGAGCATTTGGCTTCTGTACATACAAATTTGGTCTATGATATTGACAATGTAAAGTATGTTGCATTTCCTTAGTAGTAGCTACCTAATTAGTAATAAGTACAGTCAAAATACACATTAGATTACAGCTGGCAAAACCTACTAATCATTTAATGTGCATTCAGCTTCTTAACTCTCCTGTTAGACAAAAGAAGGATTGGGCATGTTGGATTTCAACACAAGTTTTTCCTGGAGATAAGTTCCCACCAGAAGTGTCTGGCAATAGTTTATTCCACTCTCCTAACTGAAAATACAGTCATGGCCAAAAGTTTTGAGAATGACACAAATATTATATTTTCACATGATCTGCTGCCCTCTGGTTTTTATGTGTGTTTGACAGATGTTTTTATCACAGACAGAAATATAATAATTGCAAACATATGAGTAACAAAAGCTTATATTGACAGTTAGAATGAGTTAATGCAGCAAGTCAATATTTGCAGTGTTGACCCTTCTTCTTCAGGACCTCTGAGATTCTCCCTGGCATGCTCTCAATCAACTTCTGGACCAAATCCTGACTGATAGCAGTCCATTCTTGCACAATCAATGCTTTCATTTTGTAAGAATTTTTAGGTTTTTGTTTGTCCACCCGTCTCTTGATGATTGACCACAAGTTCTCAATGGGATTAAGATCTGGGGAGTTTCCAGGCCATGGACCCAAAATCTCTATGTTTTGTTCCCTGAGCCATTTAATTATCACCTTTGCTTTATGGCAAGGTGCTCCATCATGCTGGAAAAGGCATTGTTGATCGCCAAACTGCTCTTGGAGGGTTGGGAGAAGTTGCTCTTGGAGGACATTCTGGTACCATTCTTTATTCATGGCTGTGTTTTTAGGCAAGACTGTGAGAGAGCCGATTCCCTTGGCTGAGAAGCAACCCCACACATGAATGGTTTCAGGATGCTTAACAGTTGGCATGAGACAAGACTGGTGGTAGCGCTCACCTTGTCTTCTCCGAATGAGGCGTTTTCCTGATGTCCCAAACAATCGAAAAGGGGATTCATCAGAGAAAATAACTTTACCCCAGTCCTCAGCAGTCCACTGCCTGTACCTTTTGCAGAATATCAATCTGTCCATGATGTTTTTTCTGGAGAGAAGTGGCTTCTTTGCTGACCTCCTTGAGACCAGGCCTTGCTCCAAGAGTCTCCGCCTCACACCTGCCTGCTGCCATTCCTGAGCAAGCTCTGCACTTTTAAGAGACGGTCCTGGCGCTTGCTGGTCTTTCTTGGGCGCCCTGAAGCCTTTTTGGCAACAATGGAACCTCTCTCCTTGAAGTTCTTGATGATGCGATAGATTGTTGACTGAGGTGCAATCTTTCTAGCTGCGATACTCTTCCCTGTTAGGCCATTTTTGTGCATTGCAATGATGACTGCACGTGTTTCTTTAGAGATAACCATGGTTAACAGAAGAGAAACAATGATGCCAAGCACCAGCCTCCTTTTAAAGTGTCCAGTGGTGTCATTCTTACTTAATCATGACAGATTGATCTCCAGCCATGTCCTCATCAACACCCACACCTGTGTTAATGGAGCAATCACTGAAAAGAGGTTAGCTGGTCCTTTTAAGGCAGGGCTGCAATGATGTTGAAATGTGTTTTGGGGGATAAAGTTCATTTTCTAGCCAAATATTGACTTTGCAAGTAATTGCTGTTAAGCTGATCACTCTTTATAACATTCTGGAGTATATGCAAATTGCCATTAGAAAAAGTGAAGCAGTAGACTTTGTAAAAATTAATATTTGTGTCATTCTCAAAACTTTTGGCCATGACTGTACATGCATTCCCTTCCAAGTCATGCATGTCAGGAATGGTAGCTCCTTACCTGAGCGGGCCTCTAACACTCCTGGGCGGGCTCCGGCTCTCTGGCGGGTCACCTATCACCCTTCACTGGCCATGAGTGGCAGGGTATCACCTCCGGGGTGCGGAGCTTGCAGGGATGCTTGTTCATATCGCATTCTAGGAGATGAATTCCTAGCATCGCTGGGAGACGGGACGCCGCTGATCCCAGTGATTATGGTGTACAGGAAGCCGGGTCACCTGATGTTTGCTGCCAGTATGTGCGGGACGCCGTCTCCTAAGGGGCAGTTAGATGGTGGGAGATGCCCTCCTCTGGTGTCTGTGGTCTGGGGATGGGGATTGAGCATTGCCCCAGCATGGTCAGGTGACTGCTGGGAGGCAGATTTAAACCTGCCATTTCCTCCTTTTTTGCTGATTATTTCCAGTTCTGGTGGGTGGTTAAGGTCACTGTGTCTGTGCTTCTGAGGAGGTTCCTGCTTTCGCGCCTGTGCTTGGTTTATCATTGGTCACCTTAGTTCTTGCAGTTGCACTACAGTTTCTTGCTGATGGTGTGTTTGCCCTGTCTGCTGTTTGTGTATCCGGTCACCAGCCGCCTTGCTGCTCGCTGCCTGGGAAGGACTCGCATTGCCGCACCTAAAGAGTGCGTGGTAGTGTGATGGCTAGCACCAAGTGTGACCGACACACTGCTGTTGCTGGCTAGCAGTAGGTCAGTTCGCCATCATCCAGCATAACAATGCATGCATGTGTAGGGGGGAGTTGGGAGAGATACAGCCAACCAAGCATGCATTTGCCCAACTGCTGTATGGGCACCTTAAGGCTTACGAAGGTGTCAGAAGTAAAATTCCTGATATCTCCTAAAATCATCTGGCGGGTTGCTGATTGGACCCCATCTTCAATATAGAACTCTAATGCTTCGCCTTTCTAGATCAAATTATAATGAAACACGATGGTTTCCTGTCTCTCTCTATGTAAGCACTAATGTGTGTGATATGTCAGACAATATGTTGCATTTCTTTAGTAGTAGCTACCTAGTTAGTAATAGGCACAGTCAAAATTCCCTTCACTGTTGTCGTTGGCTAATGAAGATATGTCTGTACATCTGACTTGCTAACATGCAAGTGTTAAAACTAGAAAAAAGTTATGATATGGTTGTGTGATGACAACTTTGCCCAATTTAAGTTTGCAAAGAGGAAATTTATTAAGAGGATATATTTTACAGGTGAAGGTAAAGATGGAATAATTAGCAATGAGACCTTCATAAAGTCAGTTGTAGTTGAAGCCGTGATTGGAGAAGAAATTATCTAAACAAGAAACTCTCTTATAATTGATTACATTTGATTGTATGGTAGCCTTTTTGTATTGTTTGTATTGTGGGTTGTCTTCTATTATATTCATTAATGTTTTCCTTCGGTTGCTCTTTAATTATTCCCATCTTATATTCTCATAGTATATTATTACTGATGACTAATTAGCTCTTATTGTGAAATAGATTTAGTTATATATAATCACAGGGCATCATGAAATGCAAACTAAAAAGGGACAGGAATAATTTATAGTTACACATGCAGCAATTTGGGTATAATCGACATCAACTCTTAGAGCTACCCAGAAAGGTGTTGGCTGACATGAATGTTGGCAGCTTGGTGGGATTTTTCAGAGGGAAATGAATAATTCTCAAAGAAAATTTCAGGTTTACTAGTTCATGAAACAAGATTTAAAGCCGACAAGTGCGCACTGTTCAGAGTTCTAGTCCATAATAGTAATAGGTAGGATATACATCTCAGACTTTATAATGTTGTATCATATTTTCCATCCCTGCATCATTTCATGCAGACCTGTGATCTGTCTCTGGTCAGATGACACAGGTACAACCAGTTTTCTCAGTTGAACTTTGACAGCGGTTGCACATTATAGTGTATAAATCAATACAGCTCTGCTGCTGTCTGTCTTCAGAGTCACAACCATCTGCTAAGTTAGTCAGCTGGTTCATTACTGCTTTGGACATGCAAATTCACTACTTGCAAAACTGCACGTAAAAATAGTTCACATAAATAAAACCATATAACTTCAATTTGATGCAAATCGATTTTGTGTAGAATTTTTGGAAATTTGCTAAATATGGTAAATTCAGACAATTTCCCCATTCACTTCAGATGCTGCCTTATAGCAATGCATCTGCCAATTTATAGTGGATATAAAAAGTTTATTCACTCCTGTTAAAATAGCAGGCTTTTGTCTTTTAAAAAATTATACCAAGAATAATAATTTTAGAACTTTTTCCACCTTCTGCCAGTGACTCACATGATTTGTAAGTGCTGTCCTATTTACAGTATGCACCGCTCTGCCCCTCCCAGTGTCAGACCATCTCACTGAGCTGCCTTGTGCAGCATATCCAGGACTGCTACATCCTTCTGTTGCTGGAGAGTCTCCACCTGGCTATAGGGAGGCGTAGACAGTCTCTGTTGGAATTTAAAACCACTGTGTCCTGCAGAGTTTTGCTTCCCTGGCTTATCCCTTGACACCAGTGGGTATATTAGGCAGATCCTCCCTCCCTAAAGCCCGGGTCTCACATAGCGATACACCAGCGATCCCGACAACGATCAGGATCGCTGGTGTATCGCTACATTATCGCTGCTGAGCTGCCAAACAGATATACAAATTAGAACAGAATGCATCTAAAACACATTTTCAAATAACCTTTCCTGAAATTTAAAGGATTAAAGGTATATAAATGTCTGGTGGTACACTAATCAGATTAGTTTAGACATGAGCCACAAAGTGTATAACCACCCATATAATAAAATATCAAATTTTATTAGTATCAAAAAGAGAATTTTTCATATAAAAATACAAAGTCGCCTATAAGGCACGAATAAGGGAAAAGACAAACAATTATAATGTTGCGGTCCTAAATAGGATACCACAATATCACGAAGTGGGGGGTAATGCTCACAAAAATGTACATACATAAATATAACCTGCTGAATTATAAACAGTACAAGATATATAGAATATCATATGTATACAAAATTATGCTTCCACAATTGCAGCTGAGTTACAAAAGTCAATAGTAAATGGTGAAGTCACCCGGCTACTCCAGCTATAAATGTGTGTATGGAAGCAAGAGATCATAACAGATCATAACAGTGGTCATAGTAAACGGAAATGTCTATTATATGCATCCACACTCACCCATAGTGCCTCGTAAGAATGAACACGTAGCCCCGACGCGCGTTTCGCGCGGGCTTCCTCGGGGGGAGGGCCAAACAGGCAGCTCAGGCATCAATCAGTACAAGCGACACTGCGGGTAACATCGCTTAGTTACCC
>VIAB01017393.1:37820-48140 GCA_009801035.1 Oophaga pumilio | reverse complement strand
CTGCCGGCTCAGCTCTCTGGCTTATGCCGTAGCCTGTCCTCGGCTGTCCGACTGCCGCCTCCTGCACCCAGATGCCGATCTCCAGAGGGAATCTCTCCCCAGGTAAGAAATGCCGTAGGCTCCCGGTCCCGGGAAACCAAACTGAGGAGAGAGGTATTGCCCCCTTCTTTTATCTTTGCTGCAGGTTTCCTGGGGGCGGAAGCCATCTCTCACTAACGGTGCTGTCATGGGGAAGGGAAAAAAAACTTTACCTCTTATTAAATACTATGTCCAGTAACAGAGGGAACTTTACTTCTGTAGAGTACAGCTGATTGCCAGAGTTCACAGCCACTTTAGGTCGGTTTCCAAGGTATAGATCATGGGCTGCTTGTAGGGTATTTCCTTTAAATCCTGCAAGAACTGCTCTGTAGCTAGTCTGACACTGAATCGCTCCAGTGATCGGTCCCCCTGCACTTATCCCATGTGACATATACAGGTTTGCATTTGTGAAACTAGTCTGAAGTCTCAGTATGAGTGCTTTACCCCTAGCAAACAGGAAGCCTATAGAGAGGATACTTCTTTAAAGTGAAATGGATACAAGGCACTATAAATATATATTACATATTATTCATCTGTAAATTGCCTCCAAAACTAGATTCATTTTCGGGATGTGGAGGAAGGGTGGGATAATTGTGAGGGGAAAACAAAACAAAAAAAAACCACCACATTTTTGCATACATTTATTTAATTTGCCATTTTGTTACATTACATGGTACACACTTGTTAAATAATCTGGTTTATATATAAAAAGATGTCCTACATTGTAGACAGTAAATGCAACTGCTGCTATTCCCAGCAGATATAAACATATCATTGAAAATTTGCAGTAAAACATCCTTCAGATCCACAATGGTAAGCGATACAGTAGATGGTGCATGGGGGATATACTATAATGTAAGTAGTACCGCTAGTCGGATCAGTTACACACATGGACAAGGCCTAATGCTGCACCAAAATAAGTATGAGGGAACGGTTTCTAAGCAATGAAATTGGAAGAATAAGCAGATCTTATTAGATCACATTGATGGTAATGTGTTCCATGAGTTTTCTATTCACTATTGAACTTCTTATAAAGAAGCAAATTAGTCTTTACTGCCTGCCTATAACACACACTAGGAGAAACAAAGGCATCTGATGTAATAAATTAGAGCCCAGTGTCAATGGAGCCCAAGGAGATTAATGATTACTTTACAACATTAATCCACCATACAAATCTGGTTATTACCAAAAGTCTACAATTTGCAGAGTGACAAAAATACCTGGTGAGCATATGGACAGGTTTTGGAAAGTTATTCTATTTCTGCCGTTTAGCTCAGACAGAATGGCCTACAAGCTCAGACCCTCGCCCCATGGAGCTAAATATCACTTCACGACTCCTCTGGCTTCTTACCCTGCATACCAATCAAAATGCAAGTCTCCAATTTACATCATTAGGGGACTATTACAGAAAATAGTAAAATGCAGACAAGAAAACGCAGATGTAGGAATTTTGAAATAAGTTAAATGCCATCCCAAAATAAAACCTAGAAGATGGCATTGGCACTTTAGACTAATAGGGGGATTACTGCAATACAAATGTCATTGTAATGGCAAGTCCAGTCTCAGCCATAAAGCTCATTACGCTGATTGTAAGGCAATTTAGGTTATTACAACCCAAATACAGCACCAGTAATTGCATAATACGGTATAGAGGCAGAGTACCATTTAATGGAGACAAAAGTAAAATTTAATTTTACATAGGAATGAAGTGGCGCTACCCATGACAAAATAATTTTATAGTGCTATTGTCAGACACTGATACTCTCAGGGATGCCTTCATTTTCCACATAAGAGCAGCATGCACAACAGACACTACTGCCGGATATTGAGGTCGCTGTTGTTCCCCTTGAAAATGTGATTCAGGAGCCCAGTCAGTCACCTGTTCTTCCCCAGTGGGGTCCACTGCATTGTCACTAACTGCTCATAGACTTCACGCATGTAAAGTCCCAGTGTCTAATAATGGTGGCACTTTATAGTTCTATGAAGGGGATTTCTGGGCCAAAAAAAAGCCATGCAGTTGCTAACAGAGGCGACTACCTGTCTGTTGTACCCGATGCAGGTCACTGACTGCTCCTGCCAAAAATTCAGCTACTTCCTGTCAGTGCAGCAGTTTCTCTTCCTGTTGACAGGGTGGGACTAGTGTCAACAGGGAAAAATGCAAAGTACTACATCTGGGCAATAAAAATGAAAAAAGCATATACAAAATGGGAGGAATAGGGCTAAGTAACAGCACATGTGAAAAAGACTTGGGTATACTAATTGAACACAGACTGAACATGAGTCAACAGTGTGATGCAGCAGCAAAAAAGGCAAATACAATTCTAGGATGTATCAACAGAAGCATACAGTCTAGATCACGTAAGGTCATTATTGCCCTCTACTCTTTGGTCAGACCTCATCTGGAATACTGTGTCCAGTTTTGGGCACCACATTTTAAAAAAGACATCAACAAACTGGAGCAAGTTCAAAGGAGAGCCACCAGAATGGTGACCGGTCTGCAAACCATGTCCTATGAGTAATGGTTGCAGGATTTGGGAATGTTTAGCTTGCAAAAAAGAAGACTGAGAGGAGACTTAATAGCTGTCTACAAATATCTCAAGGGCTGTCACATTGTAGAAGGATCATCTTTATTCTCATTTGCACAAGGAAAGACTAGAAGCAATGGGATGAAACTGAATGGGAGGAGACACAGATTAGATATTAGAAAAAACTTGACAGGGTGATCAAGGAGTGGAACAGGCTGCCACGAGAGGTGGTAAGTTCTCCTTCAATGGAAGTCTTCAAACAGAGGCTGGACAGACATTTGTCTGGGATGATTTAGAGAATCCTGCTTTGAGCAGGGGGTTGGACCAGATGACCCAGGAGGTCCCTTCCAATTCTACCATTCTATGATTCTATGCTGATTGACAGCCTGCTCTCTGCTGCCTAATTGGGGGAAGTCGGCTGTCAATCAGCATGACCCCAGTGGTCCTGTCCTGTCAACAGGAAGAGATACTTCTGCACTGACAGGAAGTAGCTGAATCTCTGGCAGGAGCAGTCAATGATCAGCATCGGGTACAACAGACAGGTAGTCACCTCTGTTAGCAGCTACATGGCTTTTTTCTAAAGTCCTGGATATCCCATTTAAACCATCTTTCGACTAATGCTCTGAAGAATAAAATTCTGCCTTATGTAATATACAAAAGTTTGGATCTGAAACAAATTGCATTGCACAGCAACATACTTTCAGTTTGACAATTTTGCAGTTACAGCTTGGAGCTAAAATACCCTGTACAGTAAAGATACACATTATGTAACATTGGTACAAATCCTGTTACTGCAGTTTAAAATATTAGCATAAGCTACAAAAGGCATTGCCAGGGTGTAGACAAATTTGACAGCTTTGGTACCATTTCTGTTACTATCCCATTTCTTTAAAGCCACTGTGGCTTCTCCTCCACATAATGGAGAAGTGTGCCAGTGTAAAAAAAATAAATAATCCCAGTAACAGCATATAGGTTTCCATTTTGTAGTCTGCTGTTCACTCAATGCAATGGTTAATTTTCCTGCGTTCTAGACAAGCAATATGTGCTGAAAACATCTCAGTCTTGAAACCTAGCACAATTTGATCCCATAACCTCCAATTATTACAAGATAGAGCTTTCCAGTTTTTGGCCATGTTATAAATTCCTGCATACTTACAAGGATTTGAATTTCATTTGGCTGCATTTATAACATGGTAGGCGTTTGTTATACCTGGGGGATACAAGGAAATGTATAACCTGTTCTTCTAAAATAATGCTCCCCCACAGGAAACACTAGACCATATACGGTATACTTTCCGCTACATCATTTAGAAAGTCTAGTTCTAGTGTTCCACAGGTCAATACAAGTCATCACTGAAGAAGTTGGAGCGTTTTTTTCCCCTTTTAATTCATTGAGGCTATGTGCACACGTTGCGGAATTGCCATGGAAATTTCCGCGGCAATTCCGCGCCTCCCTGCCGCGGGAAATCCGCATATTATAGGTATGCGTATTCCCGCTAAACACTAGCGTTTTGCAAGCGGAATTAGCTTGCAGAACGCTAGCGTTTTACAAGCTATCTGACAGGGTGGTCACACGAGTCAAACACTTGTTTGGCTCGTGTGACCACCCTGTCAGATAGCTTGTAAAACGCTAGCGTTCTGCAAGCTAATTCCGCTTGCAAAACGCTAGTGTTTAGCGGGAATACGCATACCTATAATATGCGGATTTCCCGCGGCAGGGAGGTGCGGAATTGCCGCGGAAATTTCCATGGCAATTCCGCAACGTGTGCACATAGCCTAAAAGTGGTTACACACAAGACACTATTCTCATTTTGAGCAGCAGAGATGCAATATGGAAATCGACGGTTTTCAGTTTCCAATACCGTGAACCTGTATTTAAATGCAATGAAACCTATATATGGTTTGCCAAATCGGAGATCATCTTCTAGCCTGCAGAGAAGTTACACTGTGCAGAACAAATATAGTATATGCTTTTCACACCATACTATAACTTTTTTTTATCCTTCCCAGTATTAAAAAAAAAAAAACACAGAACATTTATATATCCTGGAGAGTGCTAATTACTTTCAATACTGCTACAATATAAATATTGATTTAACAGATGTCTGTATTTCCACCATTTTGTGTAGAACAGATTCCAGTGGCAGAGCACACAGTAATAAAGTGACACAAATGGTTAGCCAGTGAAGATCCTGTATATGCAGGCCAGGACTATTTTGCTAAAGTAAATTAATGTACATATACACCATTGAGTTCTACAAGGGTAAAGTCCCCGTTTAGTACTCGCTTAAAAACTTCTGTCTTAGAGCAGCATAATATAAGGCAAGAGAGCCTGATTCCAATGATTACTTACTGGACTGATTAGTGAAGTTTTGATAGATTCGCCGTTTTATTCACTGTAGACAGAGTGGTCAGAATGCTGAGGTTTGTACTGTACAACTGCACACACCCAATAATCAGACTGTCAATCAATGGTGAAGGAAGGGTTACACAAACTAACTCGACTTTCCTCTAGTGATATGCTGACAAAACACTGTTTGTATTGAAACTACACACAGTCTAATAAGTGACAAATTACTGTAATCTGGCTCACTTGCTCTACATTATGCTGCTTACAAATAGCAAAAAAAAATTGCTGACGGATTGCCCTTAAAATCTGAGAACGTGAACATTTAGTTAGCTTACATTGCATGTTGAGATGGCATATGGCTTGACCAAACTCATCCCATTCCCTGCTGTCAGCTGTGAGAGAAGGACAAGTTGATTCATGTCTGACAGGTTTGTTTCTAGACATGCACCAGCATCCTCAGTTTTCAACAGGAAAGCCAGTTTGTCTCCAGCAAGGACATCTGTCGGAGAAATTAGCTCTTAACACATACCACAGAAAAGGAAACGAGGCTGGAAAAGTTGCCATTTTAATTTTTTTTTCCCATAAAACAGTAGTATGTGAAGAAAAAAAAAAGAAAAAAATGTATATTTTATTAGAAAATTCAGCATCTTTCTCTTGGTCTTATTAATTCTCAAAACTTCTGAATTGAAATGTAAACTGTCTTTAGTGGCAACAGATTTTACAGTTCCCGAGAAACAGGGTTGTTGGTGCTTGTAAAGTTCTATAGAGAACGACAACTGTAGTTTGAGGAGGACTTGCAGCAGCATTCCCGTGTCTGCCCCTAGCTCCTCCCCATACAATTTAATAAGCACTCCAGTACCTACCGCAGTAATTGAAAAAAAAAAAAAATCTGTCTTCACCGAGTACAGATTTTACCCATGAAATGAAAGTCCATCAATCCAGGAGATACAGGATTTCTCCAAAATTGCTTATTTTTCATGTGTACCATTGATTTAAAATTAACGTGAAAGTTACTCTTTAAAGTAGTTAGATGGACAAAAAAAAAAAATTAACCCTTGGAACTAGACAAACACATTCTGTATTATAGAGAATCACATTCCTGTTCCACAATATATCACTAAGATATGGAGAAAGCAGATACAGCACCAATGATCCAAGGCCTCCTAGTCTCATGACAATCAGTTTGAGATGAAGTGAAACTTCTTGGAATTGGCCACTGATTTAACTGGATTTGGAAGTGATACAATATTTCCCATGCCGCAGGTGTGACTTTAAAAATAATTTACACGTGATAGCGGTATTCTGTTATGTAGTCCTTCAACCTGGTGGGTAATGGGAGTTCATGGATCTTGGTTGTGCATTTGTTAACAGCCATTCTACAAAGGTGCTGCAAGGATGGGGTAGATGTGTAAAGTGGCTTTACTAGCCATAGGTGCACTGTTCTGTTGGGAAGAGTCTCAGCATCCAATTTCTTGTTTTTGGATAGAAGAACATAATACTCAATAAGATGGACGACGCTATCAAATTGCTTTAGTCTGGAGCGTATACATACGACAGAGTCCAACCTGAACTTCCCCTCTCTATACTCAATGCGCAGATTTGTTGGTCCTGCTGAGGTCTTCACAGAGATAGTCAACAGGTAATCTGTATGTGAACTGTCTCGAACAAGAAAAGTGCCTTCAGAAGCATCTTGCAGTTTCTCCTTGGCCTCATTGACAGTCATGTGGCCCCAATACCAGCCTGTAAAAAAAATAAATAAATAGAGATATGGTTCAGTAATTCTATAAATACATGTAGAAGTGTGGAGTTAGACTACACAACTTTTTCCAAAATTAATAACCCATGAACATCAAGTTTGCTAAGAACTCCCAACGGCTAGATTACATGAAGTTTGTTGCCTTGCACATGTAGCAGACAGATGACAGTCCAACATATTTTTTGTTTAGCCCACAACTAAAAGTTAAAACAATGGGTCACGTAATGGAAGCAAAATACAGCCCTCAATGTTACCCCCATTTTAACAATAGGGATACAGTTCAAGTTGGGGTCACTTGTGGTTATTCTGCTGTTCTGGCACCGTAGGAAGCCATCTCCTGTAATTATATGTATGTGCTCTTAATCCTCCTCTGTTGCCTTCCAGCTAACAGTCACCTCACCAGTACATCTTTAATTCTGCTGCATGACTAATCTACCTCTCCTCACCATTCCTCTGCAAATCCCTTCACAGGCTCCCAATTCCCCAACATATCCAATTCAAACTAACAGTGACCTACAAAGCTGTCAATAAATCGGTCTTCATCTGTATATCTTCGAACCAATCTCCCAACAAGTAACCTCCAATCCTCTAAGGACCACCTCCTCCACACATACGCTCCTCAGCCAGTCGCCTCCCAAGTATTCCCCTCATCCTCTGAAATTCTGTGACCCAACACGTCCACCACATTTGGAATTTTAAGTCAGAACTTCAAAAACCATCTCACTGAGACCGCTTACAACCTTAAATGACCACGCTGCCACCTCTGCACCACAGGAACCGGAGCTAACCCCTACCCTACTTTCTCCTTCCCCATTACCCTGTAGAATGTAAGCCCGCAAGGTAACCACCTGCATAGGTATAAAAATAAGCTTTGAATATGTTTGACTGATCCTAGTGGGAGGAGGGGGAATCCTATAGTGTACACAATGCTTTCTTTCTCAAGTTATTTTGAACATTTTCCTGCAAAACCAGCAGACAGCTTACTCTAACAGTATTTGAAGAATTTGTATTTAGAATTGGCTCTTTACAATAGGCTGCAGAATGTTGTGTTTACTGCCCAATATTTCACAACTCAAATGACAGTGGAGTCACAGCTACTGTAAGAACGTCACCCATTTAACTGCCACACTACTACTATCTGGAGTGTCCGTCGGTCGAGGAGACCCCATTCTCCTGTTGTACGAAGCATCCAAAGATGTCCACACTGGGCACCATTAGTACTTGTCAGTCCCTGCTCCTTAGCTGCTTTTCACCACAGTTCTTCGCCTATGAAAAGTTTCAAGCGTGCATTTTTTAAATGTTTGTCTTGTCTAGATTAGTAACGAAGGAGATTAGTGACAGACATCGGAATGTTTTAGAAGACAGTAAAAATAATAGAAATTATATATTAATGAAATAACGCTGTAACATATATAATATTGTAAGGATGCCTTCAAAATCATACCACAGACTTACATATGGACCTATTGTCAAATATAGCATAGAAGGGGGGGGGGGGAATGAACCAAAGACAAAGTCCAAAGATGGTGAAAAAATATAAAATTCTTTATATGAACATTTACAGTGTATCGCGTAGGGCCCTAGGGTTAGCTGAGGTATGGAGGCATCTGGTCGAAGGCCTGGAGGTGGGCAGGGAGGACACGAGTCTACAGTTACCAACATAGCCTCCGGTGTTAAAGGGTTGGGGGTTGATTGTTATAAGGAAGCACTAGTCTGTACAGTCTTCCCCCTTAGGTTATCACTTGTCTGCAACTGTTAAAGATAAAATATGGCATAATGAGTTTATAGATATCCTATTCTTGCTGCCAGCCACCAAGGACTTTTTTTTTTTTTTTTAGCAAGGTTGGAGAAGGATGAGGATAGGCGTAGACCCATAGCCAGATCATTTAATAATTGGCTTCAAGCATTTTGTATATATGCCAGTGTTATGGGTGAAAGTTCCCCAACAAATGGTCGAGGCCATTTCAACATGTAGAAATAGATTTGGAGGCATACAAAAACTTTGGTAATTTGAGTTGGTATTTCCATGATGAAAACTTTAGACAAAAGTTAGCTATATACCCATCATTGAAATGGGGTGTTACAGATGTACCGTATATACTCGAATATAAGCCGAAGCACCTAATTTTGCCACGCAAAACTGAGCAAGCTTATTGGCTCGAGTATAAGCCGGGTATGCATTGTCCCCCTCATCCAACAATACCAGAGCACCGCCATAAGCAATCAGGGAGTACACACAAACAATGCCAAAGTACATATAACAGTACCAGAGTGCCCCCATAAACAGTGTCAGACAGTACACATAAGCAGTGTCAGGTTGTCCATATAAACAGCACAAGACAGTACACATAAGCAGTCCAAGAGAACACATAAGTGCCAGAACTCCCCCATAAACTGTGCCATACTGTCCCCAAACAGTGTCATATTGTCCTCATAGACAGTACACAAACAGTACCAGAATGCCACAATAAACAATGTCAGAGTACACATAAGCAGTGCAGGAATTCCCCAATAAACAGTGTGAGTTGAATATGCGCTCCACGCCTGTGGGAGTGGAGACGCGTCCATATTCATTACCTTAAAGAGCGGGGTCACATGACCACTCTGCACAGGAACAAGCAGGAAGAGCTGCCTGCCCAGGACAATGGAGATGCAGGGAGGATGGAGATCCAGCGATGGAGGGCGAGTATTGATGCCTGACTCGTGTATAAGCCGAAGTAGGAGTGGGGAGAGGGTGGGGGGCGTTTTCAGCACAAACAAAGATGTGCTGAAAATCTTTGCTTATATACCGTAGGTTTATGGCTCAACCTAATGCTTCCAGGTAAGCCATCGAACGCACATCAGGTATCAACTCAAACTACCTTTAGAAAAGGTACACGTTTTGCTTTCAATTAAGCACAATGTAAGTTGCCGAATTCCTGCAGGTACAAAACATGAATGTTACTTTTGTGGAGGGCTGCACCCAGTGGCCAGGTGTTTTTAAAAGGCAAATCTTGTGGAACAGCCCTCAAAAGAGTATTTTAATAAAGGGAGCAAGCCCAGTAAGACTGGAGAAAATACAATGGTGGTTAGAATCCAGATCGCAGGATGGTCAAACTACTACTGAACATAGTAACATAGTTATTAAGGTTGAAGGAAGACTTTAAGTCCATCTAGTTCAACCCATATCCTATCCTAACATGTTGATCCAGAGGAAGGCAAAAAAAACCCAAGTGGCAAACAGTAAGCTTCACATTGGGGAAAACGATTCCTTCCCGACTCCACATACGGCAATCAGACTAGCTCCCTGGATCAACGCAATATCTAGGAAACTAGTGAATATAGCCTGTAATATTATACTTTTCAAGAAAGGCATCCAGTCCCTTCTTAAATTTTAGTAGGGAATCACTCATTACAACATTAGACGGCAGAGAGTTCCATAGTCTCACTGCTCTTAGGTTTTGCAATCAGACAGTTTGCTGGTGATGGTGGTGTTTGGAATAACAATTTTAAAATCAGCTGAGCTGCATACAGAGGTGATAGAGGAAATTAGAAAGAAAAAAAAATGGTATATGGAAAGGTCCATTTATGGCACCACCCATTAACCCCTTTATTCCATCGGACGTAATATT
>VIAB01017391.1:44805-57394 GCA_009801035.1 Oophaga pumilio | reverse complement strand
TGAAAAATGTAAAGGGGTCTGAATACTTTCCGCACCCACTGTACCTGCTATAATACTTCTCCTATACACAGGTTACCCCTTTCAGTGCTCTGCAGCGAGTCATAGTCTTTCATTCCCTTGTAGCCAAATGTATTTTATTCTCTTTTTTTCTTTTATACATAAAAAATTCAGTAAAAATTTGAAGTAAAACGTTATAGGCAGTACAATAAAAAAACCAAAACAAATTCGTCAGAAATGCACAATTCTGCCTAAAAAAAAAAAAAAAAAAAAAAAAAAAAAAAGAAAACAAAAGACGGTGAATGCACAAAGGGAAAAAAATTACAAAAGAAAAAACCCCTTTAGATGAGCGACATGATATTTACAGGGGGCACGTGGGGCATTTGTGGTGTAGGAAAGTCCTGGTGGTTCCTGGATTATGAAACAAAAATATATAACATTATATTCACAGATATGATAAAATATAATACAGGCCCGCGGGCGGAGGAGCAAAAAATAAAACAAAATAAAAGGGGGGAAATAAAAAAAATCGGCACAATTTATTGCGCTCTACAGCGGAGAAAGGCGCCGGTTGTAGGAAGAGTTAACGCGGAGATCTAGGCCCATAGAGCTGACACTCAAAGCCTCTTGTCGATCCAGTGAGGGGAGGAATCTCAGAACTAAAGGTTACGGCCCGCCACGTGACCACGTGAAATGTGCTGTCAGATTTAATATGGGGGTGTGGACCGTTCAGTCATCGGGGGGTGGGTGCCCCATCATTGGGGTGCAGTTTATGGCTCGACCTCTGGAGGGCGCTATTCGAAGTCCACATCCTCTTTGGGCTTGTAGATGGAGCCGAACTTCTGCATGTACTTCTTGATGTACTCCTTGGTTTTATGCTTCACGTTCTCGTTGCAGTCGAGGTCCTCGGGGTTCTTGCAGTATTTCAGCTCCTTGTTCATGACACCGTGAGTCAGCTGTGGGGTGAAGAGAGGAGCCGTCATCACCCCGATACTGCGGCGTCAGCGCCCACCAATGCAATAATTACACAAGTGTCATTTGTTTCTCTTTGTAGATATTGCGCTAGCTCTGGGGTTGCCATGACTACAGTAACGGATTAGCGGCAAGGACTTGATGTCAGCGAGCGCCAAGATTAGAGGATCATAGGTTGGCAAGTCCACATCTAGCGTTACTCTAGTCATGCTACCATGGCGACCCCAGAGCAAGCGTGATATGTACTGTGATGTAGCAGAGCCGAGATCAGGAAAGGGGAATATTGTGAAAACAGAATAGTAAGGAAATACACAGTCAGATGACGCAGGATTGGAATGTGCATAGCTCTGCATAGGAGCTACATACACATGGGGACATTGTACACTGAGACTGCTTGCATAGCCACTTCACAGCCTTTAACTCGCACAAGCACCGTATTAATGCTGCCAAAGCTATGGCTACCACTCCCTGTGCCGCTGTCAGTCAGCGGGCGGACAAGGGGAAGCACACGGCTGGCACAGTACTGCCTCCTACTGCAGCATCGCATGTATTACTGTGACAAGGAGAGCGCCCCCCGTCGTGCAGAGTCGCACCTTCCGTGCCAAGTGCTTGAAGTCCTCAGTGGAGTTTATCCTCCCGATCTTGCAGTCCGGCTTCCTGTACGGGTTCAGACATTGCACAATGAACTGCGACATCTGGACGGATATAAGAAAAACAGCAGAAATTAACAGAGAAGAAAACCTCTGAGCTGCAGAGCAACGCCAGCGTCCGCCACGCCAGGAGAGGCGCCAGCAACGCCAGGAGGCGCCAGCGTCCGCAGCACAATGCCAGGAGAGGTGCCAGCGTCTGCAACGCCAGGAGAGGCGCCAGCGTCCACAACGCCAGGAGAGGCGCCAGCGTCCGCAGCACAATGCCAGGAGAGGCGCCAGCAGCATAATGCCAGGAGAAGTGCCAGCGTCCGCAACGCCAGGAGAGGCGCCAGCGTCCACAACGCCAGGAGAGGCGCCAGTGTCCGCCACGCCAGGAGAGGTGCCAGCAACGCCAGGAGAGGTGCCAGCATCCGCAGCGCAACGCCAGGAGAGGCGCCAGCGTCCGCAGCACAATGCCAGGAGAGGCGCCAGCAACGCTAGGAGAGGCGCCAGCGTCCGCAGCACAATGCCAGGAGAGGCGCCAGCGTCTGCAACGCCAGGAGAGGCGCCAGCGTCCGCAGCACAATGCCAGGAGAGGCGCCAGCAGCACAATGCCAGGAGAGGCGCCAGCGTCCGCAACGCCAGGAGAGGCGCCAGTGTCCGCAGTGCAACGCCAGGAAAGGCGCCAGCGTCCGCAACGCCAGGAGCGGCGCCAGTGTCCGCAGTTCAACGCCAGAAGAGACGGCAGCCTCCACAGCGCAACACCAGGAGAGGCGCCAGCGTCCACAGCGCAACACCAGGAGAGGCACCAGCGTCCGCAGGCCAACGCCAGGGGAGGCGCCAGTGTCCGCAGGCCAACGCCAGGAGAGGCGCCAGCGTCCGTAGCCCAACGCTAGGAGCCTGCAGGGCCCCCAGCGCAATGCCAGGAGCCTGCAGCATCCACAGCGCAATGCCAGGAGCCTGCAGCATCCACAGCGCACTGCCAGGAGCCTGCAGCATCCGCAGCGCTGTTCTCACAGCCACCACTAGGGCCTTGAAATGAGCAAAGTTTTACAATTTAAAGGGCCAGCCCGGCTTATATAAATGAAGCAGAAGTTCTGCAGAATTTCGTATCTAAACTTCTCTCCATTTCCAGCCTCTGCTGAAGAGAAATATTAGTTGATTTACTTGCAGAGACTGAAACTGATCTGGAACCAACTCCTGCTCACACAGATGAGGGTTTGTTGCAGTGTATGAGCACCCTCTGTCGACACAATGGGTGCCCTACAACAGTGTGAGCGGGGCGGCTCTAGTGTGTTATAGGGCCGGCAGCGCCCGCTCTGTTCCTCACCTCCTTTCTGAAGACTTCTTTGCTCCTCTTCGCCAGCTCGCTCGATGTATCGGCTTCTGCAGTTTTTGCCTTTTTGGAAGACTAGAAAAAAATAAATTAAAAAGTTTGGTGGAGGGGGCAGCAGCAGCTGAAAAACTAGCCTGGACCCCAATAGTGTGGCGCTTAGACATCCCGGACATGGAGGGGGGTGACCGTAGACAGACGAGGGAAGCACATATACGAGAGCGTGAAACGTCAGCAGTGGGGTCATGTATGGAAACGGTCAGCTCCGCACTCACCCAGCTTTCCCAGACTCCTGCAGAGCTACAAGAGCGGAGGACACCTGGCTAGAGAGGTCTGGCAGCCACTTTGGTAGTCACCCAGCCTGACACAAGCCGCCCTTTGTCCATTGCCTGTGTAACAGAGCGGTGGCTGCGCAGGATGGCCACATGGCGGACAGCTGGGGGCGTACAGCGATGTTTAGGGTGTGGGGGAGGGAGCGTATTATACAGAATGTATGGATTTAATATGCAGGTGGCTGGCAGCCAGCTCCGGCCCCCTCCATAACAAACGTTTCCATGTTGTATTTGGGCTCATAAATGCTCCGCAGTCTGGGGCGGCTGAATGCGATGTTTATGAAGATGTCGGGGGTCTTAATGAAGGAGCAGGGTCCCGTCAGCACTGTAATTACAGCCCAGGCTTTAATTGGGAAAGTGGCCGGTGACGGCTCCTTGGGGGAACGTTCACCACTCCAGGTTTACAGTTTGTGAGCGCCGGTCTGGGACGATCTGCAGGATTCGCCACGAGGAGGGAGACGTGGTAATAAGGAGCTGCGAGCCGGGAGGGGGGCCCGAGAAGACGCCTCACAAATGCTTGCCTTACTGCGCCCCCCAGGGGTTATATGGGTTTACTGCAGAGTGGATGCAGGGGGGCACTTACTTTAATCCCCATTGTGGGTATCTGAAATCGCACAGCAGCGTCACTCGTGGTCCGCAGCAGGCGCAGGAGACGTCAGCGGAGCGCAGCGCAGACCTCAGAGGCTGCAGATTCAGCATCTGGCAGTGCAGCGTGCACGGCGTGGCTCTGCGGCGGCCTCTCACCTCCTCCGATTACAGGCTATGGCCCCGACTCCCTGCGCCCAGTGACCGCTCCTGGCAGCTCGCAGCTGCCCACAAATGCACACATCACCCTTAAAGGGGCAGAAGACATTTGCAGCTCAGGCAGATAAGAAAGCTGGGTGCCCATCGGTGGGGAAAACGCTAATGGCAGCTTATAAGGTGTCAGCCAGTCTTCCCTATCTGCAGGAACTAGAAGCCCTGCAGGGTGGTGGGAAAGATGGGTGAGATTCCTTTGCAGATTCGTGGTAACCTCCTTCGCATCCCGGTTATTCCTCGGCAGCACGGCTGTTTAGCCCCTTCCATGTGACGCAGTGTAGAGCACCGGTGTGGCTTCAGCTCCGCTCCGTCAGGTCATCAAGTTGTAGTTATATGGAGGGGGTGCGTCACTGTGCATAGGGCCAGGCTGCAGTTACAGTATATGGAGGGGGTACGTCACTGTGCATAGGGCCACGCTGCAGTTACAGTATATGGAGGAGGTGCGTCACTGTGTATAGGGCCACGCTGCAGTTACAGTATATGGAGGGGGTGCGTCACTGTGCATAGGGCTACGATGCAGTTACAGTATATGAGGGGGTGCGTTACTGTGCATAGGGCCACACTGCAGTTACAGTATATGGAGGGGGTGCGTCACGGTGCATAGGGCCACGCTGCAGTTACAGTATATGGAGGGGGTGCGTCACTGTGCATAGGGCCACGCTGCAGTTACAGTATATGGAGGAGGTGCATCATTGTGCATAGGGCAACGATGCAGTTATATGGAGAGGACAAGTCACTGTGTATAGGGCCACGCTGCATTTACAGTACATGGAGGGGGTGCGTCACTGTGTATAGGGCCACGATGCAGTTACATGGAGGGTGTGCATCACTGTGTTAACTGCCACGATGCAGTTATATGTAGGGTACGCATCACTGTATCGGGCTCTCGATTACCTTCATTGGGTTCTCGTCATAGGTCGGCGTTCCCAGGTCCATCTCGGCCTCGTGGTCCATGCCCAGTCCTTCTTCCCCGGGGCTGTCCCAGGATGGCGGATCCCACTGCGTCTGTCTGGACATGCAGAAGAGTCGGGGTGAGACATAACATGTTTCCTGCCATAGTAAGACTGAAAGCAGATACTTCTCACAGCTGAGGGTCTGTCACATGGCACCCTTGCGGATGTGTAGACGTTTTCCTTCTGTCTCAGCCTCCCCCCTAGCACCTGTCTGATAAATGCCAGTCACTCACCTGGTTATTACATGGTAATAATAGATTTTGCCCTCGGGGTCCCGCGCCGTCTTCCAGCTGGGTGGGAGGACGATGGTTTTGGGTTTCGGAGGGGAAGGCGGTGGGAGGTCCATGATGCCGTTGGGGGGAGCCATTCCCATCTCCGGCTGAAAAAGCCACAAACAACACATGAGAAGAGGAGTCACCACGGTAGAGGTCTACACGAACGAAGACGACCACCTAATACCTGCTGCAGGGCCGGCGGCTGCCCAGGAGGAACGATGGCCGCCACAGGAGGCGCCTGCTGAATGACGACCCCTTGTGGGTGCGGAGCATAGATCTGCTGCCCCGGCATGTACTGCAACCCGGGCGGCGTGTAGCCCTGTGAAAACAGCGGAGAGTTAGTGACGACCCCCATGGTAGGAGGATGGGCTGCCCTCTTATACTGCATCTACACGCCAGGTTACAAGCCCACTGTGACGGACCACCAGCCCACTGGTCCTGGCATCATTAATGCTTGAGGCAAGCACACGAAAACCCAACCTGGGAGCCGCAATGTAACAACAGGGGCAGGAAAACAGAGTATGATATCAAGGGATCACCACTGCTCACAACTGAGGAGTTGTCACAGTGTATCAAACCTCACACAGCACTGTCCACACTGGATGGCAGTGTAACAGACCCTCAGCTGTGAGGCGGTACGAGGATGGTCACCTACCTGCATCATCGGTTGTGCTGTCTGTGTGTAGGCGGTGGGCACTCCATACACGGTGGGGCACGCCTGCCCGGGGTAGTAGATTGCCGGCTGGGCAGGGGCCGCCGGGTACTGGGGCTGAGTCTGATGCTGTGGCACTGCCACCGCTTGCTGGTTGGGGTCCCACACACTATAGGTCTGCGCGGGGATGGCGCTTGGGGCTGGCACCGGCATTACAGTCACACTGGCATCTTGGGGGACCATTGGCTCGGGTTGGGCTACATACTGCTGCGCGGGGACGTCCATGGGGTCCGGCACGTGCTGGACTACGGTCACCGGCTGAGGGGTGAGCATTGCCGGGTTCACCACCAGGGCCTGGGAAGGGTCGTAGCTGTTGGGGGAAGTCACGGATTCCAGGGGAGGTGGAGTCGGTAACAGAACTTTACCCATATTAGGGTTGGTGGGATCCACATAGGACTGGATGGGATATCCCTGCGGGTACTGGACAAAGGTCGGGGGGATCTGGCCACCGTAGGACATGGAGTCGTAGGGTAGGGGGGACGTGATGCCAATGCTCTGCATCTGCTGCTGCTGCTTCTGCGCCTCCCTCTGTGCCACCTCCTGCTCAAACAGTTTCCTGCGCTCCTCCGTGGACAGCTTGTTCCGGTCCTGCAGGCGGCCCTTCTTCTTAGAGGAGGCCGGGGTGTCATACCTGCCGAGACACGAGGAAGGTGACTATATCACATCTCCAGATACACCGAAAGCTGCACCAACAGAGGATGAGGCATTGGTGTGCAGCTCTGGGTGTGAACAAAGGATAGGACACTAGTATGCAGCTCTGGGTGTGAACAGAAGATACGACACTAGTATGCAGCTCTGGGTGTGAACAGAGGATAAATTAGTATGCAGCTCTGGGTGTGAACAGAGGATAGGACACTAGTATACAGCTCTGAATGTGAACAGAGGATAGGACATTAGTATGCAGCTCTGGGTATGAACAGAGGATAGGACATTAGTATGCAGCTCTGAATGTGAATAGCGTATATGACAGAGGTCTCAAACTGCATTTCTCAAGGGCCGCAAACAGGTGATGTTTTCAGGATTTCCTTGTATTGGACAGGTGATAATTTAATCACCTGCACAGATAATGATTCCAGCACCTAGTGCAATGCTAAGGAAATCTTAAAAAACACGCACGGTTTGCAGTCCTCGAGGAATGCAGTTTGAGACCACTGGTATATGACACTAGTATACAGCTCTGAATGTGAACAGAGGATAGGACGCTAGTATGCAGCTCTGAATGTGAATAGCATATACGACACTAGTATGCAGCTCTGGGTTTGAACAGAGGATAGGACACTAGTATGCAGCTCTGGGTTTGAACAGAGGATAGGACACTAGTATGCAGCTCTGGGTATGAACAGAGGATAGGACACTAGTATGCAGCTCTGGATGGGATTAGTGATTTACACTCTGCCATCGCCCTTCCTTCCAGTGGTTCTGATTAACCCCTTGTTTACGCTGCAATCACACGCCGGCCGCGCTGTCCTCACCTGTCCTCTCCTCTCTTCGCGCTGCGCTCATAGAAGGACGGTGGAGACGGGGATTTCTTGCGCTTCTTCTGGCTTTGCCGATCAGAGTCCCGCTCTCGGCCCGGGATCTTGGAGGTCGGAGTCTGGTAACCTCCAGTAGAGGGGTCTCTCCAGCGGTCATCTGTGGAGCAGGAGACGTGTAACACGCCATGATCGTCACATAGTGACAGCAGAGAACAAACCCACCATGTATGTGAGTGCCCAGCGGTGACTGATAATAGAGAAGTGTGCGGGGACTGATAATAGGGGTCTGTGATCGAGGTGAGTGTGGAGATGTGGGTGAGGATGGCAGTCTCTGGGCTGTGGGTGCTGATAATGGTGAGGGGGGGGGGAGGATGGTAGTTTTAGCGCTGTGGGTGCTGATAATGGGGGGGATGGCAGTCTCAGGGCTGTGGGAGCTGATAATGGGGGAAGGATGGTAGTTTCAGGGCTGTGGGTGCTGATAATGGGGGGGATGGCAGTCTCTGGGCTGTGGGTGCTGGTAACAGAGGGGGGGATGTCAATCTCAGGGCTGTGGGTGCTGATAACGGGGAGGATGGCAATCTCAGGGCTGTGGGTCCTGATAATGGGGGTGAGGTGATACTTACTATTCTCCTTCTCCACTTGGGTTTTCTTTGGGATCCGATAAACTTCCTACATAAAAGAGAGATGGGGTGAGATATCCCAGGAGCCAGAGTGCAGACCCCACCCCGTGTAATTGGCCCCCGCAGCCTGTCTGCACCGCAGGAGCCTGATCCTGGACTCATCCCCAGATGATTTATCACCATAGGCCCTGGCTCTGTTCTACCCCAATAGTGAGCACGGTGTGGAGCGTACATCAACGGCTCTCATCCAGAAGCCGAGACGTGAGGCCCCCGATGTGGGCGCCACTTTCCTACCTTCAGATCCTTCCAGCCATCCAGCAGCTTGTTGGCGAGTTCGCTCATATCCAGCATCTTGTCGGTGGGTTCCTGGCTGCGCTCGCTTTCTACATCAGATACACCTTCCTCCTCGTCCTGGGATGGGGTCTCTTCTGCTTTGGTGGTCTCCTTGGTTTCAGTCTCGGAGGTCTCTATTCCAGCTGTGGACTTGTCATCGGCTTTGATGGATGGAGGCGGGGGCTCCTCTGACGGTGGCGGTGGGACGTCTTCTGCTTTCACGTCGTGCTGATGGCCGTTCTTCTGCTCCTCGGCGGCCGGCGTCTCCAGCTTAGCCGGCGTTTCCTTCACCTCGAGCTCGCTGGCAGGGTCAGACACGGCGCTGTCCATGCTGTTCTCGCTGATGATTTTCAGTCTCCGCAGGATCAGTTTCTTGGGGGTCTCTCCCTCTATTTCCACACTCAGCTTGGCTGCAGGGTCGGGGGTGTTCGCCGGAGTATTGAGGGGGGTGTGAGCGCGGGACGTGTTCTCGCTGGAGTAGCCGTCGCCCTCGCTCAGCTGCGGGATGGCCGTCTTGGTCTGTGCCCATCGCTGGATGATGGGGAGGATCTTGCTCTCCTCCAGCATGTTCTTATTGGGGATAGGAAGCAATTCCAGCGTCTTTATGATCTGATGCAAAGGAGACAAAGAAAATCCTTACAGGACATGGAGGCATTCTGGGCAGGTTTATACGGTTACACAGCAACATTCGTAGGTGCTTGGCTTCTCCATCCTCTATGTATCACTGTGCAGAAGACTGCAGAATGAGTTACCAGAGCTCAGTCAGTGAGCTCATCTCTGGTCTGTAGCCCTTCTCCATCCTCTATTGCTCATCTCAAGTCTGCAACCCTTATCTCTTGTGAGAGCAGGAGTTATTTATCTATCCTGACCCCATTTTGGTTGCTTTCCATAGTGGGGTCTGTGTAAGTGTGGAGATAAGAAGTCTCAGCAATTTCTTTGTCTTAGAGACTTCCAGACATCATAGGAGAGTGAAAGTAAAGCAGTAGAGCCACAGGTAGGACCCCATATGACACCTAGGACCCTTCACGACCAGAGGTATTTCCGTTTTTTTCTTCCTTTCTTCCCAGAGCCATAACATTTTTATTTTTCAGTCAATACTGCCATGTGAGGGCTTGTTTTTTGCGGGATGAGTTGTACTTTTGAACGACACCACTGGTTTTAGCATATCGTGTACTGGAAAACAAGAAAAAAAATCCAAGTGCGGTGAAATTGCAAAAAAAAGTGCAATCCCACAGTTCTTTTTTTTCACCATGTTCACTAAATGCTAAAACCGACCTGCCATTATGATTCTCCAGGTCATTATTAGTTCATAGACACCAATTTGTGATCTCGGGTCGGGTGAGGGCTTATTTTTTTGTGCGTTGAGCTGACGTTTTTAGTGACACCATTTTGGGGTAGATATGTTCTTTTGATTGCCTTGCAATGCATTGCATTTTATTGCAATGCAGCGACGGCCTAAAAATACGTAATTCTGGCGTTTTTACTTTTTTTCTCACTACGCCGTTTAGCGATCACGTTTATTCTTTTTTAAACTGATAGATCGGGCGATTCTGACCGCGGCGATACCAAATGTGCATATATTTGATTTTTTTTTTAATGGTTTTATTTTGAATGGGGCGAATGGGGGGTGATTTCAACTTTTATATATTTAATATTTTTTAAAACTTTTTTTTTACTTTTTGCATGCTTCAATAGTCTCCATAGGAGACAAGACGCTGCAGTTGTGTGATCGCCTCTGCTACATACATGTGATGATCAGATCGCCTGTGTGTAGCAGAAAAGCTCACTAGCTGTGAGCGGCGCCGACCACTGGCTGTCATGCCGACCCATCGGTGACCCGCGATCATGTGATGGGGGTGACCGATAGATGGGATTTACGACGTGCACGAGTTAAATGCCGCTGTCAGAAATACTCCGCTCTGCGATACTCCGGTCTATTAGTGCATTGGGCGTATAGGTCAGGGGCAATTTCTATCACATAAACTGCAGACAATGTGAATAGAGCCCGACATTTATGGATACTGCACAGTACATTTGCTTTATTGTCTCGGCCTATACTTCAGTAACCTCCAGAGCAGCATTCACAACTCTGCTAATGAAGCCAAGATCTCAAGCAGCAAGTGCCGGACAGAAAGATCAGGGATGGCGGTGACATCTAGTGCAGCTTTTGGTGTGACTGGAGTAGAAGACGTAATAAGGCATCGGTAGAAAATTAATAAAGTGCTCAGGAGCCCGACCTCTAGCTGCAGCCGGATGCTGGTACTTGTGTTCTCTCGGTTGTCTCCAAGTTCGGCCATCCAGATCCACAAAAGCGACAATCCGTGACACTCCAGGAAAGACTTGAGGCAGGACTGAGACTGCGTATTCTGAGGAGAGAAAAGCGGCAGAGGGTGAACCTGGAGCCGACGGCCATAATCTGCAGCACAGAAACCATATGTATACATCACCACAGAGGTAACTAGTGGGGTACAGAGCAGTGACCCCAATCACTAGAGGGAAGAGAGGAGAGTGCAGCCATGAGCTTCACACCCCACTGATCGACACATCCAACCAGGTGTATGAAGTGTCTCAGGACGGGGGGTGTCTCCTGACTTCGGGACGTGGGGTGTCTCCTGACCTTGGGACAGGGGGTGTCTCCTGACCTCGGGACAGGGGGGGTGGGGGGTGGTGTCTCCTGGGCTGATGGCACAGCCTCACAAGGCAGGTGTGTGTGATGCTTTTTTTGGCCAACCATTTCACAAACTGTGCAGAAATGCTGCGGTCTCAGATGAGAATAAACCCTCATGTTATCAAAACACAATGTGGATGCCCCATGTTCAATAACAGCCGCACACCCCCATAACAGCGGAGCCATCCTGGATTCTCACCCGGATCAGCTTCAGGCAGGTTTGCTTCTGCTCTAAAGTCTCGATTCGGACCATCAGCCTCGATAAACTGAGCACCTGGTTCTTGTCCGACAGACCTTCACCGTTCTCCAGCAGGGCCTCCAGCTCTCCGTCCACCTGGATCATAGAAGAGAGGAAATGTGATGTGACATTCTGATAATCTGGCACATTGCAGAACACTAAGGGCTCTGGACTATCAGAACTTTGGATCCACACACAGTTATGTGAGGAGTCTGACATCTCTACGATGGGGCCTACAATGTACAGGGACACAGACACTGGGCAGTGAGGCTACAGGGGTCCTGTCTGAACCGTCCACATGGTGGTATCCGGGGACTGGTGCTGGAATAAGGGACCATCACTACACTGAAGCTCTCTCTCCAGTACGGAGAACACTCACAGAATCCTTCTTGCGGGACCTTTCCTTCTTCATCTTGCCCCCGGCTGCTCGGACACTGACGCGATTCTCCCCTCCGAGGTATCCTCTGCAGTTGGCTGAGCCACAGAAGCATTTCTGAGCCTCCTTACTGTAACAAATGACAGAGAACGGGAATTATTACAATCGCTAAGAGCATGTGCAAGCATGAAATACATGAGCCAGAAAGCCAATATGGCAGCCATACAGGAGCGGAGAACAGGATGGGAGCAGCCCTGTAAGGTGCACACCACAGGGGTGACGGAGGATATGGGTCTGGCTAACCCTCTGGTAGAGCGAGGAAAAAAGCACCTCGGTGCTGGGAACCAACATGGGGTCCCAAAGGGAGAAAAAAAAAAAAAAAAGTATAAATAATAATATTGAATTTTCTATGTCGTAAGAGTGGTCCTTACCCGTATCTCTGAAACTGGTAGTCAAATGTCAGCTCAGCCCCAGCTGGCACCAGTCTGGTAGTAAAAAAGCCCACCCTGAGCTGTCCATTAACCGTCCACTACACAGGGCAGAAAGCAGAGTGACATTAGGTCAGGATCCATCCGGCTGCAGGCCGGACGGTCCGTGCCCCCCAGCCTCACCTTCTGCGTCTCACAGTTGGGGTCACAGCTATGGTTCATGAAGCGCGAACAGTTTCCCTTCTGCGTTGCGTCAATAATCTGTGGGAAAACACAGAACGTTATCAATGAGGACATTGCTGGAAGAGAGTGGACTGTGCGGGAGAGATGGCCGCTGCCCCAGGACGGATGTGAGCAGCATATACAGAGCCTGCATGCCCCACTGCCAACTCCATCCTCGCCTGCACGCCTCCCCTTCCATCCTCACCTGCATGCCCCGCCGCTCCCCTC
>VIAB01017389.1:17821-28414 GCA_009801035.1 Oophaga pumilio | reverse complement strand
GGCATAATATATGGGGCATAATAAATGGGGCAGCATAGGGGGCAGCATATGGGGCATAATATATGGGGCAGCATCTTATGGCGCATAATATATGGAGCATCTTATGAGGCATAATATATGGGGCAGCATATGGGGCATAATATATGGGGCAGCATATGGGGCATAATATACGGAGCATCTTATGGTTCATAATATATGGGGCAGCACATGGGGTATACTATATGGGGCAGCATATGGGGCATAATCTATGGAGCATATTATGGGGCATAATATATGGAGCATCATATGGGGCATAATATACGGAGCACCTTATGGGGCAGCATATGGGGCATAATCTATGGAGCATCTTATGGGGCCATAACCTTTATGGAGCAGCATATGGGGCATATTCTATGGAGCATATCATGGGGCCATTATTAACCTTTGTGCAGCATTATATGGGGCATATTTTGCATGGAGCATCTTATGGGGCCATCATGAACTGTATGGAGCATTATATGGGGCTCCTGATTCAATATGGCTATTCAAAAACATTTAACCTACTTTAATTTTACTTTTATTGGTATCTATTTTTATTTTTGAAATTTACCAGTAGCTGCCTCATTTTCCACCCTAGGCTTATACTCGAGTCGATAAGTTTCCCAGTTTTTTTGTGGCAAAATTAGGGGGTCGGCTTATACTCGGGTCGGCTTATACTCGAGTATATACGGTACATTGTTTTTTCAATTTGTGCCGGAAAAGGCTGCCTTTTGTTTGGTTTCTATGCGCGGTTCATGGAGTCTTAATAAATCAGCCTGGACATTTTAATGAAACTGCTTCCTGTGCCTACCTCAAACGCAACCGAGTGAGTAGAAACCCTACATGTGTTACACAAAGATAATTGAAATCAATAGGTTGTTGTCACGATCCATTTTTGGATTTGTGGCAGCTCTGGTTCTACTCTGTTTAAAACTTTTTTTTCTTTTGGACCATCAGGGGTTAATATCAGCTTTTCCAAGCTGGCAATCTGGTGTTACTGCATGCCTGCTGGGTAAGCTGATTTGCGTGGTGACCACTCCCACCTTCCTTTAAAAGGTCACCTGATGCATCAGCTGACTCTTGGTGATACAGTTCCTTTCTGCAGACCAGCCTAGCAGGAGCAGCTCTCTGGTGTTAGCCACGTCTGGTGTTTGGAGTCCAGTTGGCTGTTGTTATTTGCGGTGTGGAGCTTAGCAGCGGTGTACATAAGCTAAGTGTGGTGTTTTTGTTACCTTGTCCCTTTGGTGTTTGTCACTTCCTCCTGTGTTTATTATTCGCAGAGGTGAGGCTGTAATTGCCGGCCAATGCACTAGCCAGGGCAATAATAGGTGACAACTAGGGATGAGGTATCCTGACGGCGGCGGGGGGAAGGACCCGCACAGGGCATTAGTTGAGTGCAAGGACAGGCTCAGATTGGAGCTCAGGTGGTGATCATCACTCATTCCCTGTTGGTAGGGCCTTCCGTTCACGTTTTCCATTCCGTTGTTTGTGAGTTGTGCCATCCTCTAACCGACCACCCGTTGGGTCGAGTCACACTGTGACATTATCACCAACCATCACATTTTCCGGTGAGCAATGTCTCAACTGCAGGCCTTCGCCCAACTGATCCAGACTCTCACTGATGAGTCTAAGAATCTTCGGGGTCAGGTGACGCAGCAACTTCAGCATTTGACGGGCCTTCGCTCAGTTGCAGGCTCAACCGGAATCCAAGATATCTCTCTCTTACTGGTTCTCTGGAGGGAGAGATAAGTTTATGGTTTTTCAGGAGGCCTGTAAATTATATTTCAGGCTCCACCCTCGTTCATCAGGGAGTGAGGAACAGCTTGTGAGGATCATAGTCTCCCTTCTCAAGGGTGATCCCAAATCCTGGGCCTTCTCCCTGCCGACCGATTCACCATCTTTGTTATCATAGGATGAGTTTTTCGCGGCATTGACGCTTGTGTATGGGGATCCTGATGGCGTCTCCCTGTTGGAATATCGACTCTGTAAAATTAAGCAGGGAGGCTGGCTGGCTGAGGAGTACTGCTCAGTGTTTAGGAGGTGGGCCACTGATATGCAGTGGAATGACCCTGCCCTTGGGAGCCATTTTTGTCAGAGTCTGTCACCTAGGCTTCAGGATTCTTTGGTGCAGTAGGCTGCCTCCAGGTCGTTGGAAACTGCCATGTCCCTTGCTATCTGGGTGGATAGACGCCTCAGGGAGAGGCATACACCAAATCTGCCCCCTGTTGTCCTTTCTAGGGAGGAGGACACACCGGTGCAGACGGACGAACCCATGCAGGTGGGAGGAGTTGTAACTCAAACAGGGTTGCCTGCAGTTTGCCGTGGTATGGGGGCATGTTTCTACTGTGGGCAGACTGGTCATTTCGTTGGGGGCTGCCCAGCTCACGCCAAAATACCTGTGCCATCTAAGAATCCGCATCCCCCTGGTCGTGTGGAGGCAGGCGACCAGGGAGTGTATATTTCCTCCATTTATTCTCCTCAGTGTACCCTGACTGCGAGAGTGGTGATTGGCGGGGTATCTAAGGGAATACCGGTGCTTGTGGACAGTGGAGTAGGAGTCAATTTGGTGGTGCAGTAGGCTGCCTCCAGGTCGTTGGAAGCTGCCATGTCCCTTGCTATCTGGGTGGATAGACGCCTCAGGGAGAGGCATACACCAAATCTGCCCCCTGTTGTCCTTTCTAGGGAGGAGGACACACCTGTGCAGACGGACGAACCCATGCAGGTGGGAGGAGTAGTAACTCAAACGGGGTTGCCTGCAGTTTGCCGTGGTATGGGGGCATGTTTCTACTGTGGGCAGACTGGTCATTTCATCGGTGTCTGCTCAGCTCACGCCAAAGTATCAACACCAACTCATAAACCGTGTCCCCCTGGTCATGTGGAGGGAGGCGACAAGGGTGTGTATGTTTCCTCCATTTTTTCTTCTCAGCGTACCATACCTGCTGAAGTGGTGGTTGGCGGGGTAACTGAGACTGTACTTGTGCTTGTGGACTGTGGAGAGGGTGTCTATCTGGTGGATGCTTGCTTTGTTCGTACCCATGGTCTGAAGGGTTGGATGCTAGCAAGACCCCTAAGCATTCAGGCCATTGACTCTGTCCCACTTAGCCAGGGGAGGGTGACCTAAGTCATAGATGATATAAACCTGCGTATAGGGACTCATCATGAAGAGTCCCTGTCTTGCTACGTCTTGGAGGGTATGCCAACTCCCATCATTTTAGGCCTCCCTTGGTTGAAAAAACACAACCCGGTCATAGATTGGTGGTCCAGGGAGTAGTCAGCTGGAACCAGTCATGTAAGGACTGCTGCCCAGGAGCTACGATCTCTGCTGTCTTTCTGCAACCTACCCCTTCTCCGGTGGGGGCAGCAGAGGTGCTGCCAGGGAGTAGGGGCAAGACCCAACCCTCACAAGTTAACCCTGAGTGTCAGAGTCCTCTTAGGAGGAGGGGTCAGTGTTGAGTGGTTGTTCCCTCTGTGAGTATTGGAGGTGTGAGTGTGGTGACAGAGGGGGATGCCTCTGTTGTCAGTTTCCAAAGAGTTTACTATCTTATGGCAAACGTATGCATGGAAATTAACTTTCAGGTCCGGACCTGTGTGTGAATGAGTATGTATGGGTGTCCAAAAAAACATCAAGTGGAAGTGTTCTACTGGAACCTGGAGTTCTAGGGTGATTGGGCCATATCGGTTGTCAGCCATTCTCAGCTTGGGGACTTTCCAGCTGGAGTTACCCACAGGTTTGCATGTACGCAACTCATTCCACAGGTCGGCACTCTGGAGATTTGTTGTGCCTCCGGAGCCTATGTTGTTGTCACCTCCATCTGGCTGCATTCGCCGTAAACCTGAGGGTGACTGCAGAGGTGAACTCTGGTGGATTCAGGCATCCTCACCGTATGTTGTTTTCTGGTGAGGTCTGGTGTTGAGAGTCCAGAGGCCCCTTATTGAAAGGAGGGGTACTGTCACAATCCATTTTTGGATTTGTGGCAGCTCTGGTTCCACTTTTTGACCATCGGGGGTTAATGTCAGCTTTTCCTCCCTGGCAATATGGTGCTACTGCATGTTTGCTGGGTCAGCTGATGTGGGTGGTGACCTCTCCCACCATCCTTTAAAAGGTCACCTGATGCATCAGCTGACTGTGGTGATACAGGTACTTTCTGGAGACCAGGCTAGCAGGAGCAGCTCTCTGATGTCAGCCACGTCTGGAGTCCAGTTGGCCATTGTTATCTGCGGTGTGGAGCTTAGCAGCGGTGTACATAAGCTAAGTATGGTGTTTTTGTTACCTTGTCCCTTTGGTGTTTGTCACTTTCCCGTGTTTATTATCTGCAGAGGTGAGTCTACTGCTCCTTCCTGGCCAATGCACTAGCCAGGGCAGTAATAGGTGACAACTGGGGACGAGGTATCCTGACAGCGGCGTGGGGAAAGACTCGCATAGGGCATTAGGTAAGTGTAGGGACAGGTGGAGCTCAGGTGGTGACTGTCACTCATTCCCTATTGGTAGGGCCTTCCTCTCACCTTTTCCATCCCGTTGTTTGTGAGTTGTGCCGTCCGCTGACCGACCACCCGTTGGTTCGAGTCACACCGTGACAGTTGTCCTCATATTGAAGGGTAATGAAGTCCTCCCAGGCAAGAGATACTTTTTATAAAACCTCTTTTTTTTGGATAATAGATGAACATGATTTGAGATGTCTAAACATTTACATTTAATGTGGCAATCCAATCTCAGAAAACCTGGAAACAGCAGACAAGGTTGTTGTAACGACCCTGTCAGCGCCAGCGAACTGCCACGGCTGAGCAGGGTGACTCACCCACACTGTGGAAGGGCCCGGGGTCAGATGCCGCAGGGGGGGGCTCCGGCAGACGGGACCAGAGCAGCGTGGTGAGAGTAGCAGTAAGCAAAAGGACCTGCGATCATGTGACCACAGGGGGCGGGGCCTAGCGTTCTGCTACTGGAGGTGAGTGCAGGACTTTACAGGGACCCTGGATTAGTGAATAGGAAAACTCAGGTCAGACAAACGGGGGTCATACACGGAGAGGACGGCGCAGTACAGAAGGGGCGAGCAGAGAACTCGTAACGGGAACAGAACCAAGTCAAAACCAAGCAAGCATAAAGAATCACAAGCACAAAACACAGGGTCACACACACTCGGCCAAGGGTCAAAGTATAAGCGACAAGGAATGGCCCCACAATGAGGCTATAAGAAGCCTCCCAGAATCCCAGAGTGAGGCCATCCAAATTAACCCTTAACCTACCTTTTCCCACAAACTCAGCAAACCATGACAGTTGTTTTGAAGTGATCAGTCACCTGAAGCACAGTGTCTGCCATCAAATGTCTACTTAATCCTCTACAGCTATCACCTTAAGAGATTAGCAGGAACACATCACACAGGCGTGGACCCAATATAACGATAAAAGTAGTTTCGATCAAGAAGAATAACATGACTTATTAACCCAATTCAGGATTTTTTGTTTTTTTGCACGTTTGTTTTTTCCTCTTAACTTTTGTATTTTTCCATTGACATAACCATATGAGGACTTGTATTTTCGCAGAATGAGTTATAGTTTTTTATGGCACCATTCATTTTACCATAAAATATACTCAAAAATATATTCCAAGTGATATGATACAGTAAAAAGAATTCTGCTATTGTTTTGTTTTTTCGGTTTTGTTTTTACTGCATAATAATTCTCCAGGTAATTACGATGAAGGCAATACCAAACTTGCATAGATTTTTTTTTAACTAGTGAATTGTTTTTTATAATTTTGCAAAAAAAATGAATAAATTGCTTTTTGTGGCCATTTTCCAAGACATGAAAAGTGATTCAAACTTTTATATTTTTCAAATAACTTTTTTACATTATTGTTTTGTTCCTTCAGGAGACTTGAATCTGCAGTTGTATGACCACTTATTGTATATACTGCAATACCAAAGTTTTGCTGTAAACAGTATAAATTGTGGTCTATAGAACTCAGCTATATTTTACGAAAGGATCAAGTTAGCAGTGATGTGGGCCTTCAGCAAGACCCAGCTGCTGTGGTAGCCCATCAGAGTCCCATGATCGAGTCACGGGAGGCCATTTGGAGTCAATGTACACAAGTACTGGCAACAATGACATTTAAATGCTGCTGAGATTGACTGCGGCATCTAACACAGCAGCGACTGCAGCTTGGACTACAGCTCACTTCAGGTAGCTGCTGTCAGTGACGGATGTCTCATGCCAGATGTCAGCTCCTGAGCCCCTTCCACACTGCAAGATGTACAGTTATGCAAGAAGGAGTTATGGTAAATAAAAAGCAGAATTACAGGTATTGGTGAGGAGTGGCTCCCGGTCAGAGTTGATCTTTATCTTGTGTTGATGAAGTTTACAGATACAAGAATGGTTACAGAGAAACAATGCTACATGGTTTAGAAAACGTTTCATAGCAACACAGAGGAATGTGGAAGAGTACCAACAAACTTTTAATTAATTACTGTAGAAGCAGGATGCCATGTGCCCGCTTGAGTAAACCGCAAGTGTCCATAAGAACAGGATATGAAGAACGAGCCAAGTCCAAAAGAGCTAAAACCACATAATCAGATGTCTCTGATGTTACTGAGCAATTTCTATTAAATTGTGAAAAACAATAGTATAAAAAGTTTAACACACACACACATATATACAGCTCTGGTAAAAATTAAGAGACCACTTTCAAATGTTCAGTTTTTCTGATTTTTTTTCTTTATAGGTATATTTTTGAGTAAAATGTAAATTGTTATTTTAGTCTATAAAGTTCCAAGCAATAAATTTTGTATTTTTCTGACAAATAAAAATGTTCATTAAAAAAAACCTCAGTGCTTTCAGACCTCAAATAATGCAAAGAAAACAAGTTCATAATCATGCAGAAACAACAATACTAATGTTTTAACTCAGGAAGAGTTCAGAAATCAATATTTTGTGGAATAACCATGATTTTTAAAAACAGCTTTCATGCGTCTTGGCATGCTTGCCACCAGTCTTTCACACTTCTTCTGGTGCAAAAAAATGAGCAGTTCTTCTTTGTTTGATGGCTTGTGACTATCCATCCTCTTGATCACATTCCAGAGGTTTTCAATGGGGTTCAGGTCTGGAGAATGGGCTGCCCATGACAGGGTTTTGATGTGGTGGACTCTTAATTTTTGCCAGAGCTATATATATAGTATTGAGTATACAGAGTGACAGCCGGGTGCCGCGGTCCGTCATAATGGTTTGTCTAGCCTAGTGAAAAACTCAGGCTAACTAGTTTAGAAAAAGGTATCACCTTTATGCATTTCTAGAAGAGAGAGGAGGCCAGCTTCTTCGATTGCCCCATGGTCCAAATCAGATATTCACTTGACCATTATAGTGGCTTTTTTGTAGTGGGCATTTTGACCGTTTGCTGGGTAGGCAAACCCATATACAGAAAGCTACAATGCCAAATATCACAGCCAGGAATAACTATTTCCTGAATTTATACAATCGTAGCTCTTCTGTGTTATTGGACAGGTGGGTTCAACTTTACTTCCTATATTCAGTAATGAACCATTTGATGCCGATAACCATGTCTCCAATTCATTGGTTGGACCACTTTTGGTAGGAATTTGCAATAGGTGATGAAGATGAAGATTATCTACCTTGAGAAAGCGTGCTTGAAACGGCTATAGGCACAATGTGTAATGGTACCGCCACAGTAGATGGGTAATAGATAGTAGCAATATATCAGATACTAGACACTTAAGCTGGACTTACATGTCACGATAATCACGAAAGAGCACTTACGAACACTCGTTTCCCACTAATTAGGCAATGTAAGCAGGCTACTAATCACCCAACGAACTAGAAAAACGCTCTTTCATTGGTTGAAATAATTTTTCAAAAGGCTGAATTGCAGTACATTAACCCAGACTACTATTGGTTAAGTTTTATCTTGCTATTTACTCCATTACTCACATACCAAAACTTACTAAGTAAGACAAAAAAAAATCTTCCACTCTGATGTCAGAACTTGATCCCACAAGCAACTTCCTCTCACCTCATCTCACAAGTCACAACCTTCGACCTTTGGTCCAGTGCTCCAAATGAGAAATGTCTCAGTCACACTTTCAATCAAGGAGCAACTCAAAGAACCGAGATCCTGGACTAACACATTGCTCAAACCAGCAATATCATATTCAAGCCTTTCATGCCAACTGAAGCCAAGCCTGCCTGAATTATGGGCCTGCCTAAATTATGGACTTTCACTTGCTATTCCCACTTGTGCAGTAAGACACAAGCTATCTGTCCATCCATCCAGCCAGTATCATGTTGTACCTTTTTTTGTTATTCCATCAATGGAGCTGTGTATGAGGGATTGTACTTTGCAGGTCACGCAGCTGTTGTAAATGTTACCATTTTGTGGTAGATAAGTTTTAGTAGTTTTTGGAGGAAAGGTGCAGTGACCAAAAACCATAATTTATATTTGTGACGCATACTGTATAGATTAAATAATTTAACATTTTTGCAGATTGCACTTTTACAAGCACAGCAGTACGTCATATATTTATTGTTTAAATTTAGTTATTTTTAACTGGAAATAATGAGGTGATTCAAATGGTTATTTTTTAAAAACCATAAAAACATTACACCTAATTTTTAAGACCTCTCGGGGGACGTGAACCTGTGATCATTTGATTGCTTGTTCTGTATACTACATTATCTCAGTATGTACAGTGGCTTATGAAAATATTCTCCCCTTTTGACATTTTTTTTCTGCTTTGCTACCTCACATCCCGGAATTTCACTGTTTTTTTTAGGGTTTGTATCAGTTCATGTAAAGATCATGCCTACAAACTGTGAACATTTGGTTTTCTTTTATTTGTGATGCAAACAACAAATAGGAAATTACTGAAAACTTCAATATGCATAACTATTCACCCCTCTAAAGTCAGTAATTTGTAGAGCCTCCTTTTGTGGCAATTACAGCGGCAAGACACTTTGGATAAGTCTCGATGAGCTTTCCACATCTTGCCACTGGGATTTTTAACTATTCTTCAAGGCAAAACTGCTCCAGCTCCTTCAAGGTAGATGGTTTGCTCTGGTGAACAGCAATCTTCAAGTCTGTCCACAGATTCTCAATTGCATATAGGTCTGGGCTTTGACTAGGCCACTCCAAAACATTTACATGTTTCCCCATAAACCAATCAAGTGTTGCTTTAGCAGTATGCTTTGGATCATTGTTTTGCTGGAAGGTGAACCTCCCTACAGAATGATGCCTCCACCACCATGTTTCACTGTGGGATGGTGTTCTTGGGGTGATGAGCTGTGTTGGTTGGTGTCAGACATTGCGTGGCCAAAAAGTTCAATTTTGGTCTCATCTGACCACAGCACCTTCCTTCATACATTTGAGGAGTCTGCCACATGTCTTTTGACAAACTCAAAATGAGTCTTGCAATTTTTGTGTGCAAGTAAAGGCAAGGAGGCATCACAGAGAGCAAAAGTAAACCTGAAGGAGCTGCAGATTTCCCAAGCAGAGACTGGAGTGTCTGTCCATACAACCACAATAAGCCATACTCTCCATAAAGGTGGCCTTAATGGAAGGGTGGGCAGAAAAAACTGACAGCAACGAGCAGATCTAACTCGTGTTGCTGTTGCTAAAGGCAGATACTGGCTGTATAACTCAGCTGACAAGCTCTAAGTACTGAATATACTGTATATGTGTATAAGCCGAGATTTTCAGCACTTTTTTTGTGCTGAAATCGCCCCTCTCGGCTTATACATGAGTCACTGCCGGCAGGGGAGGGGGAGCGGCAGAAGCCGGTGGCTGTGGCACAGTGACAACTGCAGCCGCCGGCTAGCAGAAGAGATCATACTCACCCTCCTGGTGCCGTCGAATATGCACACGTCTCCACTCGCATAGGCGTGGAGCGCATATTCATTACCTTAATGAGCGGCACCATGTGACCGCTCTGCACAGGAAGAGCTGCCAGCCCCAGGACAACTGTGATACAGGGATGGAGATCCAATCCAGCGACAGTGTCGGGAGGGTGAGTAGGACGGGGTGGGCCGAGCCATGAACGATGGGACAGGGGAGCCGAGCCATGCACGATGGGACTGGGGGGCCGAGCCATGCACGATGGGACTGGGGGGCCGAGCCATGCACGATGGGGGAGCCAAGGAATACAAGGCAGTGGGAGCCACACATACCAGGACAGAACGGGGGAGCCACATACCAGGACAGGATGGGGGGAGCCACATACCAGGCTTATACTAGAGTATATACGGTATATAGTGGGGTCATCTCCTGAACCCACACCTTCAAATCTCCACATGCTCCATGACAGATATATATTTCATGAAACCTGAAAAGGTTAAATATAAAATTAGAAGATTGAAAAACAGATAAAGGGGATTTGGAAAGTAGCGCATTCACTTTGACCCCTTCACCCTGGGCTATTTTGCATTTTTGCGTTTCTGTTTTTTGCTCCCCTTCTTCCCAGAGCCATAACTTTTTAATTTTTCTGTGAATATAGCCTTGTGAGGGCTTGTTTTTTGTGTAACGAGTTGTAGTTTTGAACGACACCATTGGTTTTACCATATAGTGTACTGGAAAA
>VIAB01017383.1:31573-57409 GCA_009801035.1 Oophaga pumilio | reverse complement strand
ACAGGAGGAGTGGTACTGTGCAGTTTATATACACAGGACAGGAGAATTGGTACTGTGCAGTGGATATATACAGGACAGAAAAGTGGTACTGTGCAGTGTATATATACAGGAGAAGTGGTACTGTGAAGTGTATACATACAGGAGACGTGGTACTATGCAGTGTGTATATATTCAGGACAGGAGAAGTGGTACTGTGCAGTGTATATATACAGGACAGGAGGAGTGGTACTGTGCAGTGTATATATACAGAAGAAGTGGTACTGTGCATTGTATATATACAGGAGACGTGGTACTGTGCAGTGTGTATATATTCAGGACAGGAGAAGTGGTACTCTGCAGTGTATATACACAGGACAGGAGACGTGGTACTGTACAGTGTGTATACAGGACAGGAGAAGTGGTACTGTGCAGTTTATATATACAGGAGAAGTGGTACTGTGCAGTGTATAGATACAGGACAGGAGAAGTGTTACTGTGCAGTGTATAGATACAGGACAGGAGAAATGGTACTCTGTAGTATTATTCTGTAAATATTCACAGCACAGTACTTTTCTCCTGTATGTACTGCAAAGTACCACTTCCCCTGTCCTCTATACTACTGGGTGTAACTATCAGTACTTGTATTATTCTCAGAATCTGTAATATTCTGTATATATGCACTGCACAGTACCCCTTCTCTTGTTATATACAGTACAGACCAAAAGTTTGGACACACCTTCTCATTCAAAGATTTTTCTGTATTTTCATGACTATGAAAATTGTAGAATCACACTGAAGGCATCAAAACTATGAACTAACACATGTGGAATTATACATTACACTTTACAAAAAAGTGTGAAACAACTGAAAATATGTCTTATATTCTAGGTTCTTCAAAGTAGCCACCTTTTGCTTTGATTACTGCTTTGCATGCAGAAAAGGTAAACGGCTGGACTCTACATGCCTGGTTCCCACCGTGAAGCATGGTGGAGATGGTGTGATGGTGTGAGGGTGCTTTGCTGGTAACACTGTTGGGGATTTATTCAAAATTGAAGCGGTGAGCGGTCCAGCTCACCCCAAACCATCTCGATTGGGTTCAGGTCTGGTGACTGTGGAGGCCAGGTCATCTGGCGTAGCACCCCATCACTCTCCTTCTTGGTCAAATAGCCCTTACACAGTCTGGAGGTGTGTTTGGGGTCATTGTCCTGTTGAAAAATAAATGATGGTCCAACTAAACGCAAACCGGATGGAATAGCATGCTGCTGCAAGATGCTGTGGTAGCCATGCTGGTTCAGTATGCCTTCAATTTTGAATAAATCCCCAACAGTGTCACCAGCAAAGCACCCCCACATCATCATACCACCTCCTCCATGCTTCACGGTGGGTACCAGGCATGTAGAGTCCATCTGTTCACCTTTTCTGCGTGCAAAGCAGTAATCAAAGTAAAAGGTGGCTACTTTGAAGAACCTAGAATATAAGACATATTTTTAGTTGTTTCACACTTTTTTGTAAAGTGTAATGTATAATTCCACATGTGTTAATTCATAGTTTTGATGCCTTCAGTGTGATTCTACAATTTTCATAGTTGTGAAAATAAAGAAAAATCAAAGAATGAGAAGGTGTGTCCAAACTTTTGGTCTGTACTGTATATACTGTATATCTTCTGCAGAGTAGCACTTCCCCTGTCCTCTATACTACTAGGTGTAACTATCAGTACTTGTATTATTCTCAGAATCTGTAATATTCTGTATATATACACTGCACAGTACCTCCTGTATGGTATACTGCGTGCTATTCTCAGTATTTGTATTATTCTGTATGTATGCACTGCACAGTACCCCTTCTCTTGTTATATCTATACTGTATATCTTCTGCAGAGTACCATTTCTACTGTACTGTATACTGGGTGCAATTTTCAGTATCTGTATTATTATCTCCTTTACCACATGCCTTGTGCATTAAATTAGTTATTCAGCTAAGAGCGGTATTAATAGAGACTAGAATAGAATAGATGAAGGCCTGATGAGGTGTTTTTGTTTTAGGTTTCTGCAGCAAGAACTATAAAGCTATAAACCCTGCCTATAGGGCTGTAATGCACTATTATCACTTCTCCAGCACCTATCCTTACACTAAATACCGCTAACAGCGGTATTTATATTGAATAGAACAGATATAGCCCTGATATGGAGTTTTGGTTTCAGCAGCAAGGATTGTAAGGTTATAAACCCTGCTTAGATGTCTGTAATGTACTACTATCCCTTTTCCAGCACCTCTCCCTACTCTGTTTCCGGGGTACTGTGAGGCTAGCATCACGTCACCGGGTTTTATATACTGCAGAGCCAATGACGTGATGAGGCCAGCCAATCACAATAATGCCAGTAGCAATGGGAGAGGGCAATTACAATACACGAGGGGAAGACAGTGCAGAGAGTGACCTGGGCATAAGTAATGACAATGGTGGTGGCAAGGGGAAAAGATTTACAACAGTTATTACAGTGATTGTGAGAATAACGAGGGCATGGCTTGATTACAGCTATTACTGGGTTGTTCATTTACAGGGTTATAGCCTTTCAGGAATGGTAGTACAAATATGAGAAGGGGAAGGTTTGGCTTAAATGAAAAATCTACCATAAAACTTAATCTGCGATATAATATATGTGAGACAAATGAAAAATTAGATTCCGCATGTGTGTAGATAAAGAGCGGGAGAAATAATAATAAAATCCTGTTAGGAGTTTGTAATAAGTCTCCAAGTATATTGGAAGCAGCAGAAAATATCCTCATAAAGGAAATAGATGATGCAGTAAATTAGGGAAAAGTAATTCATATGGGGGACATCAACTACACTTATATATATTGGGGAAACTTACATGTCCAGAAAAAGAAACAGGTTTTTTACAATTCTAAAAGACAATTACCTATCACAAGTGGTGCAGGACCATCAATAGGCCAGACAGAGTATCAAAATATGGGTTTGGGGTCACTTTGGTAATAGTAATAATCACAAAATAATAAGTTTTCACTTATCTTTTAATATGATGTTTAGTAGAGGGGCTACGAGGACCCTAATCTTCAGGAATTTGTAATGGCTAAGAGAAGATCTTCATGTTATAAATTGGGACAATGTCCTTGAAAATAAAAGTACACAAAGCAAACGAAAAATATTTAGATTTGACAGTCCTCAGTGGTTGATACCTTTTAATGGCTAACTGAAAAGATGGTTTTCTATCTACTGGCTAATACGGTACGAAGATACACATCTTTCCTATAGCAAAGCAAACAAGACACTTTTATAAGCTTCCTGAATAGGACCTGTGCATAATACAGTATATACCATATGGAAAGAAGCAAAATAGAAATTGAAGAAAACCACTATGGCTTAATAGAGCTGTAAGGGGTGGAATAAATTACAATAAAAAAGCATTTAGAAAACTAAAGCAAGTGCGTAATGATAACGCATTAAAAGAAAACTATTACAACAAAAATAAATTGTTAAAAAAAAAATCAAGTCAGCAAAGATTAAGACACAGAGACTCCTTGCCAAATAAAGTAAAATAATCAAAAAATAATCTACGCTAAGAGTAGAAAACTCAAAATATACTTTGCAAGGTAATTAACACAGAGCAAGATGATCTAATATTAGAGAGGGATTTATGCAAATTGGAGGCTTGGGCTGAGAAATATCAATTGAATTTTAATGGTGATAGATGTAAGGTCATGCACTTGGGCCAAGGAAATAAAATGTACAATTATGTGCTAAAGGGTAAAACTGACAAAGGAAAGAGAAGCAATACAAAACTAGGTGCACGCCTATAGGTATAAAAATGATTGAGCTTTTATTGAATACAGCACAATTCTAAGATTAAAAACAATTACAACATGAACTCCCCATTAATATAAGATATTGTAAATCAATGTACATATATAAAGTGTAGCTACTATATGCATACAAAATGATAAACACTAAAATAGTGAGTCCCTCAAGAAAACATTAATAAGTGAATACACTCTGGTAGGAATCCATTTAATGATGATAAATAATAATGCTCTCTCTTAATAATGTAGTATACCAATGCCAACTGGATACCCTTGATACAGACCGTATAGTCAAAGAAAAACACAGAAATACATAATCTAAAACACCTCATGAAGAGGGTCTAATGGAAAACCATGAACCAAGTAATTACCAATAGGATGCAAATAAAGTAATAATAAATACTGCAATAGAGTCTAAATAAAGGCAAGTATGCACATGAATAGAAAGTACCAGAAAGTACTTGTTAGGGGCCTGCGGAACGCACATAATAGATATTAAGGAGAGGTGCGCTCGCAGCCCGGGGTCCACCGTGCAGGCAGAGCCTGCTGCTAGTAAGATAGCGCAAATAGGCAGTATGAGCGAACTCTGTTATCCCGCAGAGTCACAGATGTAAATGCCGTAGCACTATATGGCGATATAAGCAGACTCTGTTAATTCACAGAGCCGCTGTAGCAAAGACTGTGTCCTGTTAGACTCACAGGGAACACAGATGAATGCTAAGCGGATTGCAGTCTGTGGTCATGCAATCAGAACCCAAGCAATAATCTCCTCACCGGAGTAGCCGGTATTCTAATGGCGTTTTCAGCCGAGCCCTGAACACGTGCATACAATCTCCTCACCGGAGGTGCCGATATTCTAGGGGCTTATTTCAGCCAGACCTAACCACATGCATACATGACCACACTGGCGCAAGCTCGTAACAGATTTGATACTAGTGCACGGCCGTGCGGTAAAGACAGCCTTTTATAGCAGCCACGAGAAAAAGACCTTCTAGGAAGGACCAATGGGAAGCTGCTTCAGAACATCAACAGCCACAGGACCTTCCTGAAGGACCAATAGGAGTGTCAGCTGTATCTGAGCATGTGACCCCTGATCTCCAATGGGAGATCTTACCCTGGGCATGCTCAGATGAAGCAACAAAGGACTTAGTCCCAAATCTGCCTGCTCCAACACTGGTTGCAGCAGCAAGTCTCTGCACAGTACTGGGCCGGGCAAGACGCTGGGACCGACGTCTCTGCTGAGCAGGAACCACTGCGGCCGGAGACGGTTGGGGGACTGCAGCGGGAACAGCTCGAGATTCCCCCTGTGCAGGAGTGGGAACTCGAACCCTAACAGTACTAATAACGATATCGATAATAAAGATCAAACATTGCAGATGTAAAAAAAACTATTGGAAAATGGTATAGAAAATATGGCAAAAGTAACCACCTCTAGGAGGCTAATAGCAGGGAAAACATATTCAATATTAAAAATTCCCAAAGGGAAAATAATATACCAAAGGGAGAGTATTGTAAAAGGATCCAAATCCTGTAATGTCAACTGAGCACAAAAATTGGGAGAGACCCCATGTGTATTGCTGCACAAGGGGGCAGCTTCCTCAGGAAAAAGACGGTGGTTATTAATGGATAACACTCCAATTAGGTCACAATTAACAGTGGTGCACCAAAGGGGTCAGTATTGGGTTCTATTCTTTTTAATTTATTAATTATTGACCTTGTAGAGAACATACAAAGTAGAAGATCAATAGTTACAGATGATAATATACTCTGCAAGGTAATCAACACAGAGCACTTTAATCTAAAATTACAGAAGGATTTATGTAAATTGGACTGAGATATGGCAATTGATGTTTAATGCAGATAAGTGTATGCTCATGTGCTTGGAGCAAAGAAATAACCTGTATAACATACTAAGTGATGAAACATTGAGTAAAACTGTCACTTGAAAAGGCTTAGATGTATGTGTAGACTGCAAACTCAACTTTAGTTACCAGAGCCAGACAGATGCTGCCAATACATATAAAATCAAGGGACGAATGAGACCGTCACTCCTTCTGTAATTTTTTAATTATATGTTACTCTGTAAGGTCTTTATTGTCAGTAGATGTTTCCACTTTATTGTAAAATGCTGCAGAATATGTTGGCGCTATATAAATAACATTATTATTAATTATTATTAAAGATGTCCATGACAAGAACACAGCTTTATCTCTGTACAAGTCATTTGTCAGGCCACATTTAGAATACTGTGCACAATTTTGGGGCTCCGGTATATAAAAAGAGCAAAGCTCAGTTAGAAACGGTTCCTAGATTATTATGGGAATGGGTGGACTGCAGTACCAAGAAAAGTTATCAAACTTGGTGTTTTTCAGTTTGTTTGTGCAAATATATAAAGGGAAAGCCCAGAAATCTTTCTAATGATCTTTTTACAACCAGGTCTACAATGATGGCAAGGGGGCATCCTCTATATCTAGAGGAAATAAAGTTTAATCATCACTACAGACCTCCCAGATGTCAATTCTTTACTATAAGAGCAGTGAGATTGTGAAACTCTTTGCCACATTATGTTGTAATGGTTGATTCAGTACAAAAATTCAAAAAAGGCCTGCTTGACTTGAATTGAAAACTATAATATTATGGGGGTATGGTTACTAAATTATTTGATGGCATTTTAATCCAGAAAACTATTCAGATTGCCAAATGTGGAGTTGGGAAGAAATTTCTCCCCTAATATGAGGCAATTAGTGTTTGTCTCATGGGGTTTTAAATTCCTCTGGACCAATATGTTAGGTTATATGTTGAAGTAGATGGACTTATGTCTACTTTTAAGCTTAAAAACTAGGAAACTACTTGACAGATATTTTCCTAGCTTGAACCTACTTTTGATGTCACTTAGGCCTTCTTGACTGAATTGCACTTCTGATGTGTCATCAAGCTGCCAGACAAAATCCACTTGTGGAGTCACAGCAGCTGTTACCAGGAGGATCCCACCCATGATGTCACAGTTGCTCACCTGACTAAAAGTCACCTGTGATGACACAAAATTTTAAAGGACTAAATCCTCTGTATGGGGTCACAGTGTGATAACACTTCCTTTGAGTATCCCAGGATGCACTTGGATTCTCAAGGGAAGCATCATCAAATAGGAAACTGTAAAAAAAAAGAAAAACAGAGTAGTTAGGGATGGATAGGGAAATTTTTTATTAAAGTATATTAGAAATTAGATTAGATAATGGCATTAAATAGATAGGCATTTAGAATGAAAATTAATTTGATGGTGTACATAGATTAAAAAAAAGCAAATGTTGAGTTTTGTGCTATTGTAATATATTTTCACCTCAAGAAAAATGAAGTTTTACTTTACAAACATATACAGACATTATGGTTGAAGGCCAAAAAAAAGTTGCAAAAATGTGTCTTTAAAGCTGCAGTTTTTATGATGGCACTATATCTTGACATCAAGATGATCTACTTTCCTTACCTTCTAGCAAAATTCCTTCACTGAGGATTAGAGCCCTAGGGCTGACACCAAATCTTTGATGTAACTGTATGAGAATAGTTTATGCTACAAAATTAAAGATAAATTGTGAAGAAAAAAACATTGCCCTCTGATTTAAGCATTTTTATTTCATGTTATTTTTATTTTTTTATTACGTGGGGATAAATTATTACAGGAAAACATAAATGGAGTATAATATTTTGAGATTCTGAATAGTCTAGAATAAGACTGGAAGAAATGTCATTTAATTTCTTCTATTAGATAAGCAGCAATGTACAGATAATAAAGATGAAATGCCCCCAATAAAATCCATAATCTTATGCAATGCTGAGACTGATATTTAAAATCTGAACACAAATATTAAAGGGGCTTTCTATTTTTCAGTAAAATGGACCCCAAAAGTTATAAAATACATAAAATAACAACAGAGCAGGCATTCACCATTCCATGGTCCAGTGTCAACTTCCTGCCGCTCTTCTGGTCTCAAGGTTTTGGCTGCACCGGTGACATCACATTGACAGTGCTTCACCACTATAAGCAATCACTGAGCTCAGCAGCTCATGCCAGTTAGCTTGGAACAGGCATGGAGCTCAGTAATCGGTTAGCGGTGATACATATATTTGGCATGACTTCTCTAATATAGCAAAAATTGAGTAATGAGCAGCAACAGAGAGTCAACGATGGACCAGGAGAGGCTGACTACCTGTAACTGTTTGTCACTTTAAATATTTTACAGCTTATGAGGTCCACTTTCTTACAGTGGAAAACCACTTTAATATTTGCTAATATAACTCCAACATATTCCTAAGTATTGAATGACAAGTATTATAAACAAGGAAAGAAGACAGGACCTTTTCCCAAACCACTTGCAATATACAGGGTGGGCCATGTAAATGGATACACCTAAATAAAATGGGAATGGTTGGTGATATCAACTTCCTGTTTATAGCACATTAGTATATGGGAGGGGGAAAACTTTTCAAGATGGGTGGTGACCATGGTGGCCATTTTGAAGTCGGCCATTTTGGATCCAACTTTATTTTTTCCAATGGGAAGAGGGTCATGTGACACATCAAATTTATTGAGAATTTCACAAGAAAAACAATGGTGTGCTTGGTTTTAATGTAACTTTATTCTCTCATGAGTTATATACAAGTTTCTCTTTGTTTACAGCCATTGACATGTCGTAGAAGTTAACACGTGAGGAGCGGATAGAAATTGTGTTGATGTCTGGTGAACGCAGTACCTGGGTTATTGCAGCAGATTTCAATGCAAGACATCCGACGCAAGAAAACTGTCACCATTCCCATTTCACCCAAAAAACTTTGCCTCATCACTGAACATAATGTTCTGTGTAAACTGAAGGTCATGTTCCAATTTTTGTTTTGCCCATTCTGCAAATTCAGCGTGCTGATTTTTTCTTGGGCAATGTGAAAATCTTACAGCTTTTATTTATGTGTTCATTAATTGCTGATACAGTTGTAAATCTGAATGAATAAGTTCTGTGATACGTTACTGAAAAGGTGTTAATGTAAATATAGACTAATTCTTCCAAGACAGACAGGTAACTTTATTTTATCCCAATTAGCTGAAATGGAAATAGAAAGAATGTCGGAGTAAATGGCATTGACAGACTAATAAGGTCAATTCTAAAGTTCAGTTGTACATCAATCTTATTCCCTCACCTCGTCTACTACGTGTTAATAACATGTAGAGGTTGGCCAATTGATGTTGATATGTCTACTACCCTGGCTAATGTTTTGCACTATTTTTAGTACACACTGTGTCTATTAAGTAAATACACAGGCTGCACTTTTTCAGTTTGTAGAATATGGTCTGTGGGTTCATGTTATTGGATAAGCTAGCTATCTATTCCCAGAAAATTTAATCCTGGAAAATTGAGCAGCACTCCAAACAAGTAATGTGCCTATTGAAAACATTTTATTTAAATACTTATTAACCTCTTAGTGACAGAGCCAATTTTAACCTTAATAACCAGGTCAAATTTTTGACCAGTCTCAGTTCATGTGGTAATAACTCTTGAATTCTTCAACTTATCCCAGTGATTCTAAGATTGTTTTTCCATGACTCATTGTACTTCATGTTAGTGGTAAATATAGGTTGATATGTTTTGCATTTATTTGTGAAAATATTGGAATTTTGGCAAACATTTTGAAAAATTTACCATTTTTAAATTTTCAAATTTTATATCCTTAAAGTCATGCACTACAAAATAATTAATAAATAACAGTTCCCTTATGTCTACTTTACATCTGCATACTGTACAGACAAAAAGTTTGGACACACCTTCTCATTTAAAGATTTTTCTGTATTTTCATGACTATGAAAATTGTAAATTCACACTGAAGGCATCAAAACTATGAATTAACACATGTGGACTTATATACATAGCAAAAAAGTGTGAAACATCTGAAATTATGTCTTATATTCTAGGTTCTTCAAAGTAGCCACCTTTTGCTTTGATGACTGCTTTGCACACTCTTGGCATTCTTTTGATGAGCTTCAAGAGGTAGTCACCGGAAATGGTTTTCACTTCACAGGTGTGCCCTGTCAGGTTTAATAAGTGGGATTTCTGGCCTTATAAATGGGGTTGGGACCATCAGTTGTGTTGTGCAGAAGTCTGGTGGATACACAGCTGATAGTCTGGCACCTGCGCAGTCTACATGTTTAGCTGCGCATGCCCCCTTCTCCCAGTCCCTCCACTTTCATTTTCATACCCCGTGCTGCGTCGGCTGGGGGCAGGCGCAGCTAAACATAAAGACTGCGCAGGAGCCAGATTACAAGCCCCGCAGTGTGAATACATGATAACACACTGCGGTGAGGGATCTGGGGAAACAGAAAGACACAGGCGCAATAGTCTTCTGACAGTTCCCAGGCAGCGTGCACTGCGCGTGTCCGAGGACTGTTACAACAGTGCAGGCGCCAAACTGAAAGAAAAACAACTCTGGAGGAGGCGCGGTGATGCTGAAGGGGGTTGATGGATGGCTGGGGGGAGGATGAGTCAGGGAAAGAGGCCATACCTCAGGGATGCATTTAAGGTATGGGGACCTAGTTTTAAAACTCTATATTTCAGCATTGCAGGGGACCAGAAAAAAAAGAACCACCTTTACAGACTGCTGCCTTAGTGCTGCTAAAGGTAGCTCTTTTACTTAAAAACTCCCGGGGGGTGACAAGTTCCCTTTAAGTCTCCTCATACTAGCTTGTCACTCTTCACAGGGAGAAACCTTATATAATTTTTTCAAGAAATTTAGAAAACCTCTTTAGGGACCTATTCAGATTTAAATGGACATTGAGGGGCCTATATATGGGAAACTTCCCAAAAATGATGCCATTCTAAAAACGGCACCCCTTAAATACTTTAAAACTGCTGTCAGTAAATGTTTTAACCCTTTAGTTATTACACAGGAATTAAAGCAAAGTGGAATAAAATAAATAAATACATAAATTGCAAGTTTTCCTCTAAAATGATGCTTTAGCTCCAATTTTTTCACTTTTACAAGGATTGTCTGAAAAAAATGGACCCCACAATTTGTTACCCAGTTTGTTCTGAGAATGCTGATACCCAACATGTGGTCAAAAACCTCTATATGAGCAAACGGCAGGGCTTATAAGGGAAGGAGCACCATTTGAATTTTTTAACACAAATTTGGCTGAAATTGATTGCGGGCGCTGATTCTCATTTGTAGGGCCCGAATGTACATAAACAGCAGAAAATCCCTCCTAAGTGACCACATTTTAGAAACTACACCATCAATGCTTTAATCTATAGGCGTACAGAGCATTTTGAACTCAGAGATATAACACAGAATTGGATAACATTCTGTCATTATATTGATGAAAATTTTCATTTTTTTCATGAAAATATTGCTTTAACTCCAAATTTTCACTTTTGCAAGAGGTAACATGAAAAAGTTGACCCCACAGTTTGTTACCAGCTTTTTTATAAGTGCAGTGATCCTCCACATGTAATCAAAAGGTTCTGTTTGGACACACAGCAGAGCTCGGAAGGGAAGAATCGACATTTGGTATTTGAAATATAAATTTGGTTGTAATAGATTGCAGATACCATGTTTCATTTGCAGAGCCCCCGAGATACCAGCACAGTAGAAATTCCCACAAGTGTTCCTCATCTGGGAAACTAGACCCATCAAAGAATTAATCTAGAGCTGTGTTGAGCTTGTTAAACCCGTAGGTACTTCACGGAACTTTTTAAAACCTAGAAGTGAAAGCTAAAATCACGTTTTTTCCAGTAAACTGTAGTCTAGCCACAAATTTGTAATTTTCACAATGAAAAATTAGAAAACAGACTCCATAATTTGTTATGCAATTTCTACAAAATGCGATGATATGTGGTCAAAAACTGCTGTTTGCACACATGGCTAGGCTAGTTAAAGAAAGAGCACAATTTGATTTCTGGAGTGTAAATTTGTCCTGAATAGATTGTGAATGCCATGTCACATTTCCAGAGCACCTGACATGCCAAAACAGCAGAAACTCACTCACAAGTGACCCCATCTTGGAAACAAGACTCCCTCCAGGAATTAATTAGTGATGGGCGAGCACTAAAATGCTCGGGTGCTCGTTGCTCGGTCGAGCAAATTGGAATACTCGGGTACTCGGACAGAATAATGAGCCCAATGTAAGTCTATGGGAGACCCGAGCATTTTTTACCGCAATCCCCCAGGGGGTCCTTTTAAGGTCTAAAAAAGTCTGAAAATGATGGAAACACTGCTCACATGACACGGGGACATCATGGGGATTGCCCTAGGTAGCATTCCTGACTCCTAGTTCACAGCTTTAAACAATGTTGTCAGAGTTTCATGCCATTTTTACCGGTGCGCCCAAAAAAATACCAAAGCGAAACCAAAACGGATTTTGCTGGGAAATATGTTAAGGTACATCCTTTACAGGTAAATGACTTGTATATAAGGCAAAATAAATAACCCCAGACCAAAATGTTCCTCCACCACTTGGGTTATGTTCAGATGCAGTGTTTTTGAAGCATTTTTCAACTTTAACATTGCTTTCAACCAGAACAAATGCATTTAATGGGAAATGTCATTGTAATATTTACCAACCCTAGCTGGCCATATGGTGTGTGACACATAAGCAGACATATCTTGTTTCATTTATGAAGGAGGTACTCTTAAAGTCACAGTGCCTATTTTTACAGGGGCATCAGGCCTCATTAATCTGCTTAAAGGGCCATTATTAAGCAGTGGGTCTCCTAAACTGTTATAGCATATGCAGTGAGTGGATGGGCTGCCAAGAATTACGACGCACCCCAATTCCCCTTTCACGAGATGTCCAGGATGGCTTCCATAAAAAATGTTGCATTGAATGCAAGGCCTGCCCTGCTACCAAGTCTTATGCACCCCAATAAGCCTTTGAACACAGGTACTGGATGGGCCCAGGAAAATCCACTTCATATTATTAATTTTGTACTCCCATTCTGTTTCTGATGTATTGACTGCAAGGCCTCCCTGCTACCAAGTCATATGCACCCCAATAAGCCTTTGAACCCAGGTACTAGATGAGCCCAGGAAAATCCACTTCATATTATTAATTTTGTACTCCCATTCTGTTTTCTTAAGCATTATCTGCAAGGCCTGCCCTGCTACCAAGTCATATGCACCTCAATAACTCCAATCCCCCCTTGGAAGAAACAGGTAGGAGGGCCTCTTACCAAAAAATGTCCCATTAAAAAGAAGCAGGTCACCTAGACTTGGAATGCCCATACACTTAGTGTATGGGCTGTCAAACATTTCCACTGTGGGGTACACCTCAACATTTTTTAGAACAAGTCTTTTACGTGCAGCCTAACCACCCACCCTTGTTAATAATGCGACACTGGCTGTAGCTGTACGGAACACGTAAACCCTTTTTGATCTAGTGGCGGTGGATGATCAGACGTGGAGGAAGGCCTGATTAAAAAATAGGCCCAATTTCTAGGAGCGAGTCTCCTAGAATTGGAATGCCCATACACTTAGTGTATGGGCTGGCAAACATTTCCCCTGTGGGGTACACCTCAACCTTTTCAGAACAAGTCTTTTACACAGAGACTAACCACCCACCCTTGTTAATAATGCGACTGTCTGTAGCTGTACGGAACACATAAACCCTTTTGATCTAGTGGCGGTGGATGATCACACGTGGAGGAAGGCCTGATTAAAAAATAGGCCCAATTTCTAGGAGCGGGTCCCTAGACTTGAAATGCCCATAAATTTAGTGTATGGGCTGGCAAACATTTTCCCTTGGGGTTGTACATATTTTTTATATTTTGGTGACAGGCATCATAACACCCTTGCCAAAACATACAGTGGCCGGAGCATGACTGAATATGGTCACCCTGGTGTTCAAGTGGTGGTGGACGGTGAGGATGAGGAGAACGAGGAGGAAGACACCAAATAGCCAGAATCAGGAAGCGTATATCCATGTTTGGTGGTGAAGAGGTGCATGGGAATACACCTCCCAAAAAACACTACATTGGAGTTTATGCTTCGCTGTCATCATTTGGGGGTGTCGAGAAGTCAGGCCCAATCCATCCCTTGTTCATTTTTATAAGAGTCAGCCTGTCTGCATTTTCCATAGAAAGTTGAATGTGCTTATCTGTGATAATGCCACCAGCAGCAATAAAAACCCGCTTGGACAAAACGCTAGCGGCAGGGCAGGCCAGGACCTTCAAGGCGTAGAGAGCCAGCTCATGCCACGTTTCCAGCTTGGATACCCAATAAATAAAAGGCACAGAGGAATCATGGAGGATGTTGGTACGGTCAGCAAGGTACTCCCTCAGCATCTTAGAGAAGATTGCATTCCTTGTGAGATTACCCCGCGCCTCAGTGCATATTCGATGGGAGGGTCTTAGAAAACTGTCCCAGAACTTTGTCAGTGTTCCACTGCCTCTGCTGGAGTGGACTTGTGTCTGTCTTGCCTGTCCTGCTTGGTTGGTCAACAAACTGTTATTTCTGCTGCCAGCGTTTTGAGATGGGAATTTTTTTAATAATACTGCAACAATGGCCCTATGGTACTGCACCATTTTGCCACACCTGTCTTCCTCTGGAAGAGATTGAAAGTTATCCTTGTACCATAGGTCTAAAAGTGTTTCTAGCCAGTAATGACTGGTACCCAATATTTTGACAATACGAGGGACACAGGAAAGGCAGCGCAGCATAAAGTCAGCCATGCGTGCCAGACTGGTAACAGGCAAGACTTCCATGTCCTCACCAACAGGACGACTAACCAAGGTGTCCTCCTCCTCTTCCTCTTCCACTTCTTCCCTGTCCTCAGGCCATCCACGCTGAACAGACGGTATGACAGTTGTGGTTGTAGTCCCGTCTATAGCGCATGAAAGTAGCTCCTGTTCTTCCTCCTTTTCCTCTTCCTCATTGTAAATCAATCCATGTTGGGATGACACGAGGCTGGGCTGTGTGTAATCATCCTGTATGGTTCCTTGATCCATGTCCTCGTGCTCCGCCTGCAATGCCTCCTCTTTCATTGTGAGCAGAGAGCTTTTCAGAATGCAGATGAGCGGGATGGTGACGCTAATTATGGCGTCATCACCGCTCACCATCTTGGTGGACTCCTCAAAGTTTTGGAGGATGTTACATATGTCTGACATCCATGTCCACTCCAGAGGTCTAACGTGTGGAGTCAAACCTGACAAACGACGGCCTTGTTGATGCTGGTATTCAACAAATGCCACAAATCCTTTCTAACATATGCAGTGTAGAGGTCCAACGCGTGGGGACATCACACACCAGTCGATGAGCCGGAATCTGCAATCGCTGCTAAAGCACGGCAAGGGCGGCTGAAGCTGTAGCTGATTTTCTAACATGTGCACACAGGCGGCGTACTTTAACCAGCAGATCCGGAAGCTCCGGGTAGCTTTTTAGAAAACGTTGAACAACGAGGTTCAGCACATGGGCCAGGCATGGTACGTGTGTCAGTTCGCCTTGCCTCAAAGTCGCCACTAGGTTCCTGCCATTGTCACACACAACCATGCCTGGCTGGAGATTTAGCTGTGTCAGCCACACATCTGTCTGCTCTTTCAGAGCTGTCAACAAATATTCAGCATTGTGAAGTTTGTCACCTAAGAAAATTAGCTTCAGCACAGCCTGTTGCCGCTTTGCATTGACAGTACTGCAGTGCTTCCATGGAGGCTGAAGAGGAGGAGGAGGTGCAGGAGCTGTACACAGTGGGGGCAACCCTGATTGACGTAGGGCCCACAATCCTTGGCGTCGGGAGGACGTGTTTGATCCCAACTTCTGACTGGGTCCCGGCTTCCACTATGTTAACCCAGTGTGCCGTCAGTGAGATGTACTGTCCCTGGCCACAAGCACTTGTCCACTTGTCCGTTGTTAGGTGTACTTTCCCAGTAACTGCATTGTTGAGGGCACGGGTAATGTTGTGGGACACGTGCTTGTGTAATTCCGGGACAGCTCAGTGGGAGAAATAGTGTCGGCTGGGGACAGAGTACCTTGGGATGGCCACTGCCATCAGGTTGTGGAAAGCTTCAGTCTCCATGAGCCTTAAAGCCAACATTTCGACCGCAAGCAGATGAGAAATATGAGAATTGAGTACTGTGGCCTGTGGGGCGTTGGCTGCGTATTTCCGCTTACGTTCCAATTACTGGGGAATGGACAACTGAAGGCTGTGCTGGGACAAGGACGTGGACATGCTTGATGATGGTGCTATTTGACTGTGGGCAATGGCAGGTGCAGGGCAGGAGGCATCTTTGCATGCACCATGGACAGGGAATTGAGTTTCACGCACAACAGTGGAAGAAGCAGTGGTGTCTGCTGGGGGCCTGGGGTTGGGCCCACAAAGTCAAGTGCTTTGCTGCCATGTGCCTGATCATGCTGGTGGTGGTAAGGCTGGTAGTTTTGCTACCCCTGCTGATGCTGGCATGACAGGTGTTGAAAATGGCCTGTTTCGGGTTATGGGCAGAGTCTTTAAAAAATAACCAGACTTGGGAAAACCTAACAGTTGGACTGGCAACTTCCGTCAGGTTGGTGTTACTGGGAACGGTAGCCCACCTTCTGTCTGCGGCCAGCACACTGCTTCTTCCTGCCTGAAGTGGTGCGATGCCTACCTCCCCTGTGTGCTGCTCTCCTCGCTCTGCATGTCCTCCTGCCAGGTTGGGTCTGTTACAACATCATCCACCACCTCATCTTCCAATTCCCCACCCTAGTCCTGCTCCTGACTTTCCGGCAATTGTGTGTCATCATCGTCCACCTCTTGTGACCGTGGCTGCTCAAAGATTTGTGCATCGCTACATGGAATATCATCTTGTCCCGCTTCTAGTTGACCAGGCTAGAGGCACGAATCATCAAATGTAAAACTGAACAGCTCTTCGGAGTGTCCGAGTGTGGGATCAGATGTCACAGGGCACTCAGTATGGTGGGAGGAAAAAGGATCAGGGTAACGAATATGCGGTCCAGATTCAAGGCTACTGTGACTTGACCGTGTTGAAAACAGGGTGCTGGTAGTGGATAAGTAACTGGAAGTATTATCCGCTCTCCAACCAACAACCTTTTCACACTGCTCGGGCTTCAATAGTGCTGTTTTGCCGCGGTCCCCTATGACTTCGGACACTAAGGTCCAGCGAGAAGATTTGGGTGTTTTCGGTGGGACGATTTCAGCTTGTCCAAGGCCTCGGCCTGCGCGATCACCATCACGTCCACTTCCCGACCCTTACCACGCGCCTTGCCCATTGTAATGGAATAGAATATTATACATGTTCACTACAAAAGGGTGATTTGAGAGTCAACTTGTATGTGATACGTGTGCTTGAAAACCACACTTTTACCTATCTGGACTTTAGCTAAAAATGTTTTTGGCCTTATCAGATTTAATAATTACGTTAACAGACTGTAAAAAAAAATACAATGTTTTGGCCTAAACTGGCCATACTTTGAGCATGCACAGATATCAGCTGGCACGGCGGTACCACTACAACAAATGTGTGCCCTGTTTTTTTTTTATTTTTGTGCCAACTAGTGCTGTATATCAGTACTGTGACACCCAGGACGAAAAAAGGAAAATTGGCCAAACTTTGAGCATGCACAGATATCACCTGGCAGGGAGATACCACTACAACAAATGGTTTTTTTGTCTTTTTTGTTTTTTTTTGCTAATTAGTGCTGTATATAAGTACAGTTTCACCTAGGACATAAAAAATAAAACCGGCCTAAACTGGCCAAACTTTGAGAACGCACAGATATTAGCTGGCACAGAGATATCACTATGACAAATGTATTTTTTAGTTTTTTTTGTTTTTTTTTGCTAAATAGTGCTGTATATAAGTACAATTTCACCCAGGACACAAAAAAGAAAACCACCATAAACTGGCCAAACTTTGAGCACGCACAGATATGAGCTGGCACGGAGATACCACTACGACAAATGTGTTTTTTTGTTTGCTTTTTTTAGTGGCTAAATAGTGCTGTATATATAGTAAGTACAGTTTCACACAGGAAAAATAAAGAAAAATGCCGTAAACTTGCCGAACTTTGAGCACACACAGATATGAGCTGCCACTGAGATACCACACTGAAAAATGTTTGGCTTGCATTTTTTTTATTTTTTGCTAAATACTGCTGTATGTAAGTACAGTGACAGCAGAACAAAAAAAGAAAATTGCCATAAACTGGCCAAACTTTGCTCACGCACAGATATGAGCTGGCACGGAGATACCACTACGACAAATGTGTGTTTTTTTTTTTGTTTTTTTTTTGGGGGGGGGGAAATACTGCTGTATAGAAGTACAGTTTCATCCAGGACAAAAAAAGAAAAACACCGTAAACTGGCCAAACTTTGAGCATGCACAGTTATGAGCTGGCACAGAGATACCACACCAAAAATGTGTGGCTGGCCTGCATTCCAATTACACCTGGGGCTAGCTATGTACGGCAGATATATCCTACAGGTATCAGCAGCAGCACCAGAACACAGGAAGGGAATGGACCCTCTTGATGTATGCAATGATCTATATACACACATACAGTGCCTGCAGGCCTTGCACTGATGTGTATAGAGCGACGTACACTACCCTGCCTACCTAACACTGGAACCTATATACTCCGGAATTAGTCCTTAGAAGGACAGTTGGTTTATCTGGATTTGAGTAGTTTAGGATGGTAGACCCCACACTAACTAATAAATCCCCAATTCTGACCCTATATCGGCAGCAGCTCTCCCTACACTATTTCAATCCGGAGCTGAATGCGCCGAGCAGGGAGGTGTCCGGTCTCTTATACCCCTAATGATGCTGTGCGGCCAGCCAATCACTGCACGACCACAACAAAGATGGCTGCGGCATTTAATTGCCTGGCAGACAATCCCTGCATTGTGATTGGGTCTGTAAAGTCCGCCAAAAAAGCTGGGTGGAGACCCGTGTTCCCGCCGAGTAATCCCGGAAATGCTTGGTGCTCGCCGAGTACACCGAGTACCGTGATTCTCGGGCGAGTAACGAGTAGTGGCTCATCACTAGATTTAATCTATGGGTGTACTAAGCATCTTTTACCTATTGGTGATTTACAAAACTTTGTAACCTTTAGATGTGAAAATATTTTTTTTATTCACTGAAATCCTTTTATGATTTATACATGGGGTAATAGGAGAAAATAGACCACATAATTTGCTATGTAATATTACATGGCAGACTCCCATATGTGGTTGTACACACATGGCAGGGATTGGATGAGAAGGGCTACTTGGCTTTTAGAACACAGATTCTGTTTGATTAGATTGTGGGCACCATTAGCCGAGCTCCTGAGGTGCCAGATCAGCAGAACCCCCCAAAGTGACCCCATATAGGAAACTTCACTCCTTAAAGAATTCATCTAGGGGTATAGTGAGTATTTTGAACCCACAGGTACCTCACAGAATTGTATAACATTGAGAAGTGGAAATATAACATTTTAGTGATAACATTTTTTTTTTTCATTTGCTGCAAATTTGTCAGTTACACAGGGGTTAATGTGTGAAACCGGATGCACAAATTATTGCATGATTTCTTGCAAACACGGTGATGCCCTATATGTCATCACAAACTACTATATTGCCACACATCAGTGTTCAGAAAGAAGGCAAGAGCACTATTTGGCTTTTGGAGCGCAGATTTTGCTAGAATAGTTTGTAGGCTACATTTGTGGAGCCCTGAAGATGCCAGAACAGAAGAAAAACCCCACAAAAGGGCATCATTTTAAAAACTGCACCTCTCAATGAATTCATTTACTGCTGCAGTGACAATTTTGTAACGTCCATGACTTGCTTTTTTTGTGAAGAATTGCAATTATGCCAGTTTAGTGACTATACATTGAGCCCCCATAAAGTGTGGTGCCCTCATATATTATAGCACCCCCATACATAGTGCTCAGCTTGTGCTGCTGGGGACATGCACCCCTTAAATTGTGGATGCTTTCTGCAGTTTAGGCACAGTGGGGCTCAGAAGGAGGGGGGCATTGGGATTTGGGAGCACAGATTTCAGTGGATTTTATTTGAGATGGCGGAAGCTATGTCACTTTTCCAAAGTCTTTCTTAAAACCAGTAATGTGGGATACCCTATATTTACAGTAACAGATGATGGACCTGAATGGGGGCTATTTTTTGTGCAGGATAAGTTAGGGTTTTTATTGGTAACATTTTGATGTACATAACATTCTTTGAACGCTTTCAATTAAATTCTGTTGTTTCCGTATAATTTCCGCAAAAATGCGATTCAGATGAACCCCCAATGGAACCACTCACACTAGTGAGGTACATGAAGACTCTTTGGTCTCTGTTTGGCATCTGTTCTGGTGGTATCCATATATCTGTGAACCTAAAATTATAGACACCACCAGAAAAGAGACCAAACAGAGCTCAAAGGGACTCAAGGTACCTCATAAGGGAGTGATTCCGCCGTGGGTTTCGTCTGAATCACATTTTTCGAAAATCCTGACATAAGCGCTCAGCAGAGAGCACAAGATAAATGTGAGCCGAGCCTTGTTCTGATTTTTGAGAAGCACAATCAACGAATAGCAGCACAAGAATAGTTCTTATTTTATTTCAGTGTAGTTTACTGTGCCGTATTAGTAATAAGATGCCTTTATTCTTCGGGTGGGTGCGATTACAGTGATACCAGATTTATATTGTTTTTTTTGTTTTGATCACAAAGTAAAAATGCTTTTTTTTACAGAAAAAATAGTTTTTCATTGCCAAATTTGGAATGCTGCAACTTTTTTATTTTTTACCGAACAAAGATCCTTGATGTCATGATCCAGGCCAGGGTTTGTTTCATGTTATTCTCTCCCTGGTCTGGTCATGAGGGGGTTAATCTTCTCTGCCTCATTTTGGGTTCTGTGGGGTTATTTCAGTCTGCTGTGGCCTGTAGACCAATTTCAATGATCGTTCATGCTTCCAAGCTAGAGCAGCTGAACACTTGATACCGTGTTTTGTCCTCTGCCCAGTTATTCTATTCCTGTGACTTACCTTTCCTGCCACCCCACTAGTCTTAGTGTTCGCTTCTTGTGCTTGGACCCTTGTTATGTGACCCGGCTTGTCTTCTGAACTGTTTTACTGTCTCTCTTCTAGGTTATCTCAGCTCTCATCTGGCTCTGACTTTTGACTTGTATTTGACCACGTGTATTGCTGTGACCTGTGTTTCTTCTTGTCCTGACAGTTTCTGACTCGGCTCATCTGACCACTCTTTCGCCACCTGGTGGAGCTTGTGTTGCTGCTCAGTGGTGTTACGCTGTGTATGAAACCTCTCTTTCCTCACCAGCATCCCCTGGTGGAGGTTGCACTATACAGCACTGCAGGGTTTATTTTTTGAGAGAAGTTGGAGATTCTGTGGGAATTATTATGGGGCACATATCACTTTAAGATCACTTTTTATTCAGATTTTTCAGACTCAGAATGAACAAAAACCAGCAATTATTTCTTTATTTGTATTTTTTTTGCGCAGTTCACCCTACGTTAAAAGCGATAAGACCGATTTGTTTGTTGGGTCAGTACGATTGCAGCAATGCTAGATTTATATAATTTTTTATGGTTTGCTAGTTTTACAGACTAAAAACAATAAACACAATATTTTACAAAATGAATTTGTTTTTGCATCCCAATATTCTGAGAGCTGTAAATTTTTAATTTTTTTTTACAAAATGAGCTGGTTTCTTGGATGACAGTTTGTCGTTTTTGCTTATGCCATTTTTTTGCATGACTTTTTGATCACTTTTTATTTAATTTTTTGTGTTTCAGTATGATGAAAAAAGTGACATTTCTGGCATGTTTTGTTCATCATACAAAATAAATATCATGACAGTTTTATAGTTTAGGTCATTCTGGATGCAGCAATAATAATGTGGACTTTGTTTATTTTTGTTCTAACGCAAAAGCTGCATTGTTAGTGGTGAAAAGGCTTTTCGGGATTTGTGTGCCCTTTCAATGTGTTTTTTACTTTTTTACACTTTTTTTAAATTTTTTTTACTTGATCACTTAATCCCACTGCAGGACATGTATATTTTTCTCTATGATCTCTGGTCCCATGCATTGCATTATTTGTGTACTCAAAAAAGGAGATGTTCCAGCTTCGAAAATTGCAAAATTTATTGGATTAAAAAAGAGATTCCCTCATGAGTGTAAACACAGCTATGCATTTCAAACATCCATTGCGTTCTTTAACAAAGTATTCGTGTACTGCAGTGCCTTAGACCTGTCAGTGAGTCACTTACAGAGCTTGTTAGACCCTGTGTATAGCAGGATCTTATAGGCCACCATACCCTGATGTCATCAAGTTACCTCAGTGTATCATGGCAATGATCAGAACCCGCGATTATGGGTCGATTCTATCAAACGTGTCTTTTAATACCCTTTTAACCACTAAGATACCATTATTCCGATTGACAGCGGTATTTATGGAGATAATTGGCCCAGATTAGTTCCAAAACTGGTCAGAACCGATGCGTCAGGGTGTCAACTGTCATGTACAGCTGTCAACTGCAGGTATTGTGCCCACCGGAGGGCGCTATTCACTTATTCCTCAGCGACATTAAAAGGTGTTGCTGAGGAATAAGGCTCCCTTTAAAAGGTGTATCTGCGGTCGTTAAACGTTTAAGCAATATTTTAAGCCAAAGCCCTTTCAACAATCCATTGCTGTGAATAAAGTATGAACCAATGTTACTCATTCACTAGCACAAAATTGTGCGTTACCATTAGTGAGTACTACTTTGTTTAGGCTATGAGCGTTTCAATGGAAGTGTTTCACTCAGCATAACACCAGCTTGACGTGCTGTTCTACATTAAAATATTTGACGTAAGCTTAAAATTGTAAGTGAAAAGATTGTCAAAAGCAAAGCATATTAAAGCTCAGAAGTTCATATATGCATCCAAGGAGAATTTTTAGAAGAGTATAAGAGATGGATGTATTATAGCCACAGGCCATATTGTAAACGACACATTCAATAACATAATAAAGAGAGAAAGGGCATACTCTCAATTAGAGTTGAGCAAATTTGTTTGGATTTGGTTCCGAATATGATCGGAATCGAATATTGTTTTTGCAATATTCGTGAACACAGCCGAATGTCATTAGGGTCAATGGGAGTAGAAATTACCGAATATGTTCAGAACCAATCATAAGACAAACATTCTGTCTGAATAGTGTTCGAATATGGCACGAATATGTCAAAATCAGATTCGGGGCCAAAATCCAAACAAATTCACTTATCTCTACTCTCAACATGTCTGAAACAGTACATTACAATAAAGGGAACATTTCATCCATTTCATGCTGCCTGAACAAAAGGCGCCACAAATTAGAGCCTGGCTCTATGCTTGTATCTAAATAAGTTTTATTTGGAAATGCAGCACTATTTCAAATTAAATATTCTTTGAAAGGTCAGCATCCCCTCCACCCATTTCAGTTGATTGACAGGTCTGTTTGAGTAGCTTGGAGGCACCATGCTTTCATTGTGGCCAAAATGGGACAACTCTAGTCATGTGATTTCTGGGACCTATAGTACCATCCAGGTTGGAAGCTTGGGAGATAATTTCTGGGACTGCAAGCTATTTAATCTCCTGAAATTGTGCTTTCACTGCCAGTTATATTTATACTAGCACTTATGAACGCCTCTATGTGGTGGTAGTTGGCAATGTCATTTTATGCCTCTGATAGGGGTTGTCTAAGTATGCATTTACACTGAAAGATCATGATGCACAAGGGTTTTTAAGAATTTGTTAATCTTGTTCATCTGGTGAAATGATCTTGTGCAGTGCAAAAAATCATTGTTCTCGGAGGTGCATCATCCTTTGTAAACAGTACAATCACTGCTAAAAACAATCTACTACAGATTGCACAGTGCTCATTGTTTACTTTGGCTTGCCTGAATAAACAAGATATTAAATGACCACTAATCATTAATAGTTTATTGATCAGTGGTCATTCAGTACCACTGGTCGGTCAATGGTCAATTCTGGATTGCTTTCTGTGTCCTTTTTATGTGATTACTATTCAGTGATTAATGGTTTAACTGAATATGGAATCAGACACTCAAGCAATTTCTTCTATGTTATGCCTCTGATGATCAGTCTGACTGGGTAGAATATCTGTCTTCAGCTGACTTTGTCATAAATAATAAGTAACAAGAATGTATTTAAACATGAAGACCTCTCTGTTCTTCTGCAATTTGGGGTATCACCCTCACTTTAGATCATTTTTGGCATACAAATTGAACTCCGCTGAGGACAAAAAAATGAACAAACAAATTTACCTTCATCATCCTTCCTCATCCTATCCTGGTTAAAAGCAGTCTTGAATACCAAAATTCCTTAACTCTCGATTTGTGAGAGATTCCTTCAATATCTTATTCAATGAAAGGATAATGGGCCAGAGGAAAGATCTTGGGTGTTGACTAGTAACATCAATGATGACAACCTGCATTCCATCAATTCTTTCAGGATAAGCTTGTCCCTAAGGGTCCGAACAGGCACTATGTGATGTCTGCTCTTCCTTTTATCACTTCGATCACCAAGCAGTGGTGCATTTTAGTTGCATGAAACATGGAGCAACAATGCTAGTCTTGTATTCTTTAAGACTTGTAGTACAGTCCAGGCTGGAAGTTCAGTAGATAATTTCTGTTAGTGTTTGATCCCTGCTGTTTAGCCTGAGCTGGGCTGCAAGCTATTTAAGCTCCTGAAATTCTGCTATTCTCTACCCGTTATAGTTCTACTAGCTTTGGTGAAATTCTGTGTTTCTTAACTTCAGTGTTTCTAGTGAATATTCCTGAATCACGCATTAGCTTGCTTACTTACCATTCTCCAGCATGACAATTTTTTCCCTATCTGTACTTCCTGGTTCTGACCAGGCTGCCTGCCAGCCTGCACCATGGGCAATCGGCTATGCCAAGAACGTAGGCTAGGATCTCAGTGTAAGTAAACATCCATGTATAGAGGTTAAAGCACAGGACTCCCTTGAGACCTGATAAATAAAATAATAAAGCCTGTCTGTAGTGACCATTTTTAGTGCTGCCAAGTGATTACGGTACAGTGCCACTGTAACAGAGAGACTTGTCAACCAACTAAAGCAGGATGGAGAGAAGCCATATGCAAACTACATCGGACTAATCAGCCAAGATATGATATAGAATTATTATCGCATTTGCTCGTTTTTGTCTAATTTTCGTTGAGCTTTTTTTAAATATATTTTTATTGGCCTGTTTTTCACTTGTGAATTATTCGTCTTTAAATTTGCAACTTTTTAAAGTCTATTTTACATGTGTTCATCATTTTTTATGTTTACTATTGTGGGCATGGTTAGAAGTTTTCAGATGTTTTTGACTTTTTCATTAATTACAACTAATTAAAATTAGCCACATTTTTGACTAAATCTATTCCAATGTTTTCCTTGGAGTGTCTTATGTATGTCTGATTTTTTTTTACCCTGCAAATTTTGCAACATTTTAGCTGCACATGCGATATTTTGCTCTAAAAAAGGTAAAGATAAAACATGAAAAAAGACAAAAATAAAGAACATATTTGAATATGTAGAAAATTTATGAACCATGTGCTCCATTTTGAATAATAGATGGCATAAAAAGAAAAAAATATTTAAGAAAATGAAAATGATGACTAAGGCCCTATTTCCCTTACGGAAAACTACTTTTTTGCAGCTTGCCAGTTCTCTGATTTAGAGCTTTATATATAAAATGTATGAGAAAAGTAATTTTACTGAAATTAAGTCACGTAATAAAAAAAAACAATTTACTTTAAAGTGTAACACATTGTACTGTATTCATCAGGAGCAGAAAGTAAATATGAAAATCCATCAGGGGACATAGAGAGAAACTTGTCCACAGAGAGGGGGATGGGCAACTGACAATCTGCAGGAAACTATACAGACATCCTACAGGGACAAATTCTGAAACCTTTGAAGAATTTTTAGAAGATATGTTTACTAACCACAGGAGGCAATGAAATAGGAAATGGTGCAGATTAGAGTTGGTAATAGTGTTGAGCGATACGATACTGCAAGTATCGGGTAT
>VIAB01017383.1:0-13726 GCA_009801035.1 Oophaga pumilio | reverse complement strand
AAGAAGAAGGCGTTTTTTTGCTTTTTTATTTTTATTTTTATTTTATCTCACTTATTTTATTTTTTCCATTATACTAATATGGAATGAATTATGAATTTTTGCTATATATTACAGTCACTTTGTTTCTTTCACTAAGGTCACTTGATTTATGTACTGTATAATTTACTTTATTTGCATTTTATGCACTGTACACTTTATACTTTAATATTTGGGATATCCCAATATATGTAATTTTGGATGTTTACGTTTAAGTCCAATCCCCTTTTTTCTGGATTCACTATACAATCACACATTATTCAATTATATTAATTTTTGTCTTTCTATTATGGATGTGGTGTGGATCCCTCCTCTCCTAGATAATCAGGCATCTTCTCCTTCTGCTTACAATGTTCTGACGTTACCTACTACCGGACCCACTCGGTGGCTGGTGCGCATGCGCGAGTGGTGTGACGTCCGGGACTTCCCGATGCGTTCAATTGGCGCGACAGTCGCTCCCCGCTGCTAAGCAGCGGTGGAATGCCTGCGTTCCAGGAGCGCAGGAGGAAGTGCCCCACAGGGCGTTGCACGGCCGCGCATGCGCCGCACCAACAGCCAATACTTACGGCAGTGTATTTACTTATTAGCGGCATTCTGCTAAGGACCTCGCTATTGGGTGATAGATTCAGACCTCCTAGCCTACTGGGCGGTAACCAAATTCCGGGGTTTTCCATTGGACTACAATTGACTCCCATTAGACCTTTTTTAATATATAAAGGGATACTAACCTGACTGAAGCCACGCCTCCTGACGAAGAACGGCGAAACGCGCGTTGGGGCGGCAGGCTGAGGTCGGGACTTTCACCTCCATGTGAGTCTACGTAGGCATTTGGATTTATGGTATTGATTTCCTGGCGCTATTTGTATTTACAATGCCGTCACTATTATTGTCATTTTTGGCATAAAAACATTGCATTTGTTGACTATATACAGCCAACATAAACTCTGTGATCGCATTGTATTCATTTGTGCCGCAGGATGTATATTGTTACTAACTTTTGAATCTGCTACATATGCACCTTCTATCTTGACAGTTATGTGCCGATATTTTTGTCCCCAAAAAAATCTTTTGCACATTAGCACTTTATTTCCCTATTGAGTACGGACTTCATGGCACAGGATCTATATATTGTTTATCTGAATTGATGCTAGTCAGCTCCATTATTTCCATAAAGTCAGTAACCAAAAATTACCTAATCCTGTATATTATATATATGCATTAACACATCAGGTGAATAATTGTCCTCTTTCCTTGACCTGCGTTTAGTGTGATACTCTGTTGGTGTTATTTTGTTATGTATTTTATCCGTGAATGATTAAAATTTTGCATTTTATTAATAACTCTTGACCCCTTGGTTCTTTTTCTATGGGGTATGTGTTACACGTTCTATAGAGTTTTCAATTTATTGGTATTCCTAATTGGGATTTTTGTAGTCTACTGAAATGTATGTTCAGTAAATGCACTCAATACTTGGTCGTGGCTCCTTTTGCATCAATTACTGCATCAATGCGGCGTGGCATGGAGTCGATCAGCCTGTGGCACTGCTGAGGTGTTATGGAAGCCCAGGTTGTTTTGATAGCAGCCTTCAGCGCCTCTGCATTGTTAGGTCTGGTGTCTCTCATCTTCCTCTTGACAATACAACGTAGGTTCTCTAAGGGGTTAAGGTCAGGTGAGTTTGCTGGCCAATTAAGCACAGTGATACTTTTGTTTTTAAACTAGGTATTGGTACTTATGGCAGTGTGAACAGGTGCCAAGTATTGCTGGAGAATGATATTTCCATATCCAAAAAGCTTGTTGGCAGAGGGAAGCATGAAGTGCTCTAAAATTTCCTGGTAGATGGCTGCACTGACTTTGGTCTTGATAAAACACAGTGGACCTACACCAGCAGATGACATAGCTCCCCAAACCATCACTGATTGTGGAAACGTCACACTAGACCTTAAGCAGCTTGGATTGTGTGCCTCTACACTCTTTCCAAATGAAATGCAAAATGTATTTTCATATGAAAACACCTTGAACCACTGAGCAACAGTCTAGTTCTTTTTCTACTTGGCCCAGGTAAGACGCTTCTGGCTTTGTCTATTGGTCATGAATGGCTTGACACAAGGAATGCGACACTTGTAGACCATGTACTGTGTGTCATGGCTCTTGAAGCAATGAGTATAGCAGCAGTCCACTCCTTATGGATCTCCCCCAAATTTTTGAATGGCCTTTACTTAGCAATCCTTTGAATGCTGCAGTTATCACATTTGTTTGTGCACTTTTTTCTACCACACTTTTTGCTTCCACTCAACTTTCCATTAATATGCTTGGATACAGCACTTTGTGAACAGCCAGCTTCTTTAGCAATGAGCTTTTGTGGCTTACCCTCCTCGTGGAGTGTGTCAGTGACTGCCTTCTGGATATCTGTCAAGTCAGCAGTCTTCCCCATGATTGTGGAACCTACTGACTAATGGACCTTTTAAAATGCTTAGAAAGCCTTTGCAGTTGTTTTTGTTAATTATTCTAATTTACTGAGATAATGACTTTTGGGTTTCATTGGCTATAAGCCATAATCATCAATATTAACAGAAATAAACACATGAAATAGATCACTCTGTTTGTATTTACTATGTAATATATGAGTTTCACTTATTGTATTGAAGAGCTGAAATAAATTAACTTTTTGATGATATTCTAATTTTGTGAGAAGCACCTTTATGTGAGGACAAGAACAATAATGACAAGGACAATATAACTAAGTATCCTGGCACAGTAATAACCCATAGTGCCATATAGTTATTCTAACCTACCCTAGATAGGAAAAGAAGCTATGCGTGCACATACCTCATACAATAACGCTTGTCTATGGTGTCTGAATGTCTATCACATAAAATGAACCTACACAATTATTCGGACATTGTACCAATAAGCGCTTGCGCATAATTAGAAGATAAATTTAAATATTGAACCCTTACCCATGGCAGTAGAAGTGCCACCAGGAAAAGCACAAACCCCAACCCGTGTTTCGCATGTATAGTGTGTTGCTTCCTTGAGGGATACAGAGATAGGACCTCCTGGAAATCAAGGGAGGCAGCACACAGCCGGGAGGTGCAGGCATGTAGCCAGAGCCCCGGGTATGTGCGGATGCCCTTATAGTGGCTGGGTGTGGTGCGGCGGGATGGATAGAAGAAAGTGCATATGCGCACCACAAGCTGTAACAGATTAGGGACTCAGACGCATGCAGTTAAATTACATAGCATAATAATGTTACAGAGACCACACAGAAAACAGTTCATATAAACACTCAAAACATATATATCAAAGTATAAAAATAAGGCGGGGATCACACATGCGAGAAACACGGCCGAATCTCGCATGTGAAATCCCAGCCCTGGCGTCGGCACTCAGGAGTGGAGCGAGCGGCTGCATAGAAATACATGCAGCTGCACACTCCACTCCCGAGTGGCGGCGCCAGGGCTGGGAATTCACATGCGAGACTCAGCCGTGTTTCTCGCATGTGTGATCCCGGCCTAAATCATATTCCAAGAACTGTGTGGAATAGTGCTCCCCTCCATATGCATCAGCATCAAAAAAATCTGAGATTTAAGATGGTATGACAGTGGATGAGATGGTACATAAGCTGTGAGAGGGCTGGAGCCATTGACAAGAAAAAGAGAAAGTTTTTATAAGTAAAACAGTAATATAATGAAATTAAAAACTACGATTAAAAAATACCATAGAATCTATACATTTAGAGAAAAGAGGTGAAGCTCAAGGACTCTTAAACCCTTGGGGGGTCATAGTTCCCAACTCTACAATCCATTTAGTCTCTCTTTGAGCCAGGATTCTCTTAATATTACCCCACATATACCTCCATGGATAATATCAATGCCACGAACTGTGAAAGTCTTGGGATTTCTCCCATGGTACATTTTGAAATGGCGTGGTACCATCTTAATGTTGTTGTATCAACCATTGTCTTCCCTGCACCATTGTCTCTCGCATGATCTTTTACTCTCCGTAATTTCCTAGATGTTAGTCCTATGTACAGTATGTATTCCTGCAACACGTTGCATAGTAGACAACATAGGAGCTTCCACACGAGATATGATGATTTATTGTATACTCGTGTTTCCCAGAGGAAGAGGTAAAGGTAGTGTTGCGAGAGACATTGGTTCAGACCAGACAGTGGCCACATGGAAAACAACCATTATTGGGTCCTCTTGATCGAAAGGGGTTTAGTTTTGATGGTATTTAGTGACTCTTGACTAAGATGTTTCTAAGGTTCTTGCATCGTTTTGGCGTCATTAAGAGAAATGTCGATAAATGTGGTCTCAGGGAAGATTCCGTATGCAACACTGGCCAGTGTTCTTCCAAAATTGATATCATGGTTCCTCAATTCTGATTATATATGGAAATGAACATTAATTGTCCATGTCCAGTATCCCATCTTGTTTTTGAATTCAGCAATTGGTTACGCGGAGTTAGTTTCCTCAGATGGACAAATCCGCTTCATCTTGATGAATTGACCAACCGGGATGGCTTTCACAGTTGATTATTAAGCGGATTCTGCATGAAGATATACATTTACCGATGTACTTTTTCTATAGACATCAGTTTGTAGGTGGGACTGTTGGTCCACCTCAATGGTGATGTCAAGCAAATCTATCACATGAGTGTCATAGTTAAAAGTCAATTTAATATTGTATTGGTTCTGATTGAGTTGGTCCATGAACTGCTACAGTTCCATCACTGATCCCTTCCATATAATAAATAAATAAAATAGACGTTCTTGTCCTCATGTACATGTAATGTTACCATTCCCTTTGCTTTGTCAAGTAAAATTATCAATGTTTTGTCATAAAACTCCTAGCTGCTGGTTGCTTTAACTTAAGATTGATAGTAAGCATACTCTGAAAACACCTATGTACTTAATAACGTTACAGTTTGGCTGTCTAATATTAGGTGTACTTATTAAAGGGGTCATTTTTGCTTTACTTCACTTAAAATATATTTTTATTTGTATTCTGAATAAGTTTAAAATCATTGTTCTATTTAGTTTCTCAATATAAACTAGAAGGAATTTTGTGGACTTGTTTGCGCTGCCGATCATTGAAAACTTCAAATTCAGAACATTAGTCAAAGATATGGTTCTATTTGACACGTTTTGAAGTACGATACACTTCATCCTCAGGAAAAACCATATGGCTCTTGTGCCTGAGTCTGTCAGTGGACTCTGAACTTCCTCTTCTCTGAGCTTCCTCTTCTGAATCAAAACCCCAGCTTTAGTAAAAGAGAATTAGCATGAGATTGATCTATAATAGATATAAAACATTTTTAGACCATGCTGGACTGGGGTTTTTTTTAAACAAAAAGATGAAATCTACAAACACTTTGTTATATAGCAGGAAAGGCGTGCAACTCTGTAATAGCGGATAGGTGCAGGCTGAACCTGGGGCTAGGCCAGATAAATCATAAAAGTGGAAAAACAGCTGCACACAAAAAATCTTTCAATGCAAGTGAAAAGATTTATTGAAAACACCACAGCGTAAAGAACGTGTTATTTACACTGTGGTGTTTTCAATAAATCTTTTCACTTGCATTCAAACACTTTGTTATCTGCCGGGATTCTTCCGCTGTGCAGGATGGATCCCAAGTAATGTCACCCATTCAGCTTCAGCTGCAGTGGGTGCTGCTCAGCAAAGAAGTTGGTCCCAGCGTCTTGCTCAGACTCATGCTGTTCGCTCTCCAGCCAAAGCTATAGTAACTAGTGATAGGCAGCGGCGAACAGACGATTCTGAGCCTAAGTCCAGAAATCACCCTACTGAGCATGCTCGTGAGGCGACCTCTCATTGGTGGTCGGTCGTCAGCTGCTCAAATGACGTGGCAGTTCCGGATTGGTCCACGAGCAAGGTCCTATCAGACTGGACTTGAACAGGAACATATAATAGGTCCTCTGGAGCGCACGTCGGTGCGTTAAGATAACGTGTTGGTGGAAGCTTTACCACTCTGCTATTAACAGTGAGAGCGTGCTTAGACAGGCAGTGTAGGGTGGGAATTCCTGCTTGAGCTTAGCACCTGCACCGGGTGACTTTGTTGCATGTGTGAGTTACACAAAGCATGTGAAAGTGCAGGCTCAATCACCAGCATAGTGGGGGTGGGTCATACGGACCCCAAATAGCGTCATTTCTATTATGCTCCTGTGACGTCTAACAGGGCATAACTTAGAGTGCCCTCTGTGTGCTGCTCTGTGGAGTAACAGAGTTAGGTACTTAGCACTCTTGTTCACACCGAGTGACGTTTAACTCTGTGTGATTTCGGTACTTGCTCGCAGCTACGCTCCACCATTGTTTCCTAGCTGTGGTTCCTCCATCACCGCACGGTGGACCCCGGGTTGCGATTGCACCTTATCACAGTTTATATTTGGTGCGATCCGAGAACCCTAACACACTTTATGATAGTTCTACTTGAAAGGAAAGCTGAAAATAATCAGAAATCCTAACAGTAAAATAAAATTGTATTGCAGCTTCCACCACTCGTAATACAAGACACATTTGTTGTACATTTTTTTCACATCTGGATGTGGAGTGTTTTAGCCTCTGATATCTTAGTACTTATCATTATGAGAGTGCTTGAAAATTGAAATGCTTTTTCACTATGCTCTCTGCAATAAGATAACAAATGGCATTGCACAGTATGAAACAGTTAATGAGATCTGGAGTTACATGTATTCATCTGAAATGGTTCAATTTTGTGTATCGGTAAAAAACTCTTTAAAAGAAATTAGATATTTTGAAATGAAATATTCAGTAGACTCACAAGTTAAAAACCAACTCACTTTCGCTTTACTTGGCATTTGTTTTTTATAATACTTTTATGATTTTTTATAGTCTTGTTTATGAATGTGTATTTAAGTTACTGATAAAATAGGAGCAAAAATATTCAATAAAATGTGTAAAATCAAGCAATTCTCACCATTTTAGTGTGTCTAAAATATCTTGTGCTACACTAGATATCTGTACGACAATTTTTCATGTGGGCAGCTGATGGTCTTGATTTAGTCTGACTACCAGATTGCTTATATTACATGTTTTTACATTCAATGTACGCATTCTTTATATCCATTTAACTTCAAGAAAAAATGGGTGCCAGAATTTAAAGAATTATTCAGCAGATGGAACAGATCATTAGTGTTCAATTTCTGTGTACCTATGCTGGTCAGAATAGTTGTCTATCTTACATCTAAAACAACAGTGTAGGAGAATAGGTTGAACTGAATAAACTAATGTCTTATTTTCAATTTTCATTAACTTTTTGGATTTATGATTAATTTGTGTTTAGTAAAAAAGGAGCAAGATGCATTCCTGACCCTGTGAGGGATCATGTGATGGCACCAAGAACAGTGACGTGGCCAATGTCATCATCATATACCAAAACAAATTATTTCTGAAAAATAGCTGCTGAGTGAAACGATAACCTAACCTCAATATTCCAAAAGGGAAAGAAATGTTACACATAGTTGTAATTAAGAAAACAGTACAAAACAATAAGTGATAAGGGAGGTCATTGTATATATTAATAGCATGCTAAGCTGGTGGTCCTTAATCTGAATGGGGAAGGTGGACTGTTCAGTTAGGTGTTCTACATCAGCCAGCTGCTCTAGGTTCAGCCATTGGTGGTCCTGGGGTTCTGCCCCTCAAGTAGCTTGAGAAAGTATTTAGGTTAAATGGTTATTCAGCCAAAGTTATATCAATGGAAGACACTCATGTATACTGCCAGAGCATGTCCTGCATACCCAATGTTAAAGATAGTTACGCAGGACCCATGCAGAAGTATGTGGACGTAGGCGGGGCTTAACTGAGGAAGTATGCAGCCCTCCGCAAAGCCCCCGAGCGCTAATGTGAACTTAGCCTTAGCAGTTACTGAAGCCACACAGCAGCATCTCTACGTCTGAAAGCCTGAGGCTGCCAGGCAACGGGTCTCAAAGCGCACAACTTCAGAACGCTATTAGCCTGCAGACTAACCCCAAATCTAGGGTTAATAACATTATTTTACATGACAGATTCCCTTTAAAGGGCTTATCTAGTTTCCTAACATTAGTCTGAAGTCACTCTGACTGCAGACCATGAAATAGTGATGGTAGTATAAATGCATAGGATCAGAATTTGCAGTTGCAACCTCTATTTAAGGGCAAAGGGCCTTTTATTATTGTGTAAAAAATGTGGGAGATGGGATTGGACTGAAATTACATGGGGCAAATGCTCCTGCGCCCTGTGCCCCTCCAGCATGGAAATGTTGCTAGAATCATATTAAATGCTTCTGCACATGGTGTGCCCCTCCACCATTTTGCTTGTATCATGTACAGTATTCATATAAATATATGATGCTAGCATGATTTCCACAGTGTGCAAGGGCATTTGCTCCATGTTGTTTCTGGCAACTCCCATCCCGCATTTTATACACTTTTTAAAAATTATAATAATGGTCCCCAGCCCTTAAATACAGAATGCAGCTGCCTACTACCACATTATATATGGCGGACACAGTGCAGGCAGCAGCTACAGAAATGCAGTGGTCTTGAGAAGAGAGACCAGGCAGGCGTAGCAGCTTCTCCCTCATACTTCAGGCGTGCATGCAAGCTGGCAGCACCAACAAGCTCCTCGTCATCAGACAATAGGCATGGCTGCAGCAGTCGCCTCGTGTTCTGTATGCTGGGTACATCTTGCCAGACGTCATGCGAAAGTGCAGGCCCAGCATTATTTAAGCGACCTGTGGCCATGGAGGCCTCTTTGCAGATTATAATGGGGGCAATAACTTTTTGGACCCTGGCCCCCCGAGCTTCGGGCCCTGGGTGGTAGCCCAGATTGCCCTCATTATAATCCGTCTATGCTAATACTAGAGTGTGAAGGACATACTGTATTGATAAGGAGAATGGTAACGCCATCATATCTGTCAATTCATTTACTCGGAGTTATGCTCTTCAACCAGCAAAGTTATTGTCAGGTCTGGTCTCTTATATTCAGTATTAATAATTGATGGTTTAAAAGCTACATCTTTTAAAAGTATTGAGGCACTTGATAACTGAATTTGAATTTTTCATTCAGTCCCATGGCCCCAAATGTAAAACTTCAAGCACCTAGCCAAGCAATCATCCTTTCCAAACATTTCTGAAAAAAATGGGTCATTCTAAAGAGCATACTAGAATTGAGTCATTTTGTGAATTTTTTTCCCATTTAAATATTCCACAATCAACTGTAAGTAGTATTTTTGAAAAATGAAAGTATTTAGGAACTCGGACATAGCAGACCATGTAAATGTATAGAGGAGAAACACCAACTGCTTAGGCACATAGTGCATAAAGGTAGCTAATATTCTGCTGACCAAGTAACTGCAGGGTTCAAAATCTCCCCTGATGTTAAAATCGATTAAAAAAAAACTGTGTCCTAGGAGCTTCATGGCATGGGAAATGTGGAAATGTGGAAATGTGATTTATTGCTGTTTTCTATCTGCAGTCAGATGGATGAGTCCAAATTTGCTAAATACAAGGAGAATATTATCTGCCTTACTGCATTGTGCCAACTGGAAAGAGTCATGGAGGATGAATAAAGTTATGGAGTTGTTTTTCCAAGTGTTGGCATAAGTCCCTAAATTCTTGTAAATGGAAATTTTAATGTTACAGTATCGTAAGCTATTTTGGACATGCCCAATTTTCCAGCATCAATATCTGATCTCAGGAATGCTCTTCTGGATGAATGCGCAAAAATTCCAGCAAACATTCTCCAAAATCTTATTGTAAGCATTCCCATAAGAATGGAAGTTGCTTTTGCAGCATATGATAAATCAATTCTGTATTAATACCTAATGATCTAAAAGTTCCTCTGAGTGCAACACTTTTGTCCAAATAGTAAATGCAGTAAATGCAGAACTATTTCTACCATGAGGCAACATGAGCATCTTTCCTCAGCCGGTGGTCTCTGGGATCACTAATGGTGGTGAATAAATGGCTATGTGTATGTGTGCTGAATGTCATATTGTATATAGGGAGCTATAGGGGCCATCATACTGTGTATGTTGAGATGTGGAGACTTTCATGCTATATATAGGTAGGTGTGGGGGACATCTTATGGAATATTAGATGTTGTGAGTAGTGATGGATGGAGCAATGGAAGTTCGCTTTCTTATTAGAAAGTTCAGTACCTAAACTTCAAACATAGCCTGAACTGCTCAGAAAAGAAAAAAAAATATGTCCTTGACATTACACACCTGACATCAACCCCATAATCCCATTTCCCCGATTGCCATAGCACCAGAGTAATCGGGAATGGCCTAGGCTAAGCATAAAAATTGATGCATCTAATGGATACTCCATTTCTGGGGTGGCTAAGGGCTGCTCTTATTAGGTTGGGAAGGGTCCAATATCCATGGAAATTCCCAACCTATTAATTTCAGCTCCCAGCTGACTGCTTTGCCTTAGCTGATTATTAAAAATATGGGAACACATGTAATTTTTTTGGTGTCCCCCCATTTTTAATAACCAGCAAAGGCAAAACACACAGCTGTGAGCTTATATTAATAAGCTGGGAAGCTCCATGGATATTGGCCCTCTTCCAGCATACTGAAACCAGCTCATAGCTGTTTGTTTTCCCTTGGCTGGTTATTAAAAATAGGGAGGACCCCATGTCATTTTTAATTTATTTCTTTACTAAGAAGTACAGTAAACTACACACTCAAGGCACTGCTCCACTCCTCCACTCGGACCTCCGCCTCCTGGTTCAAGATTATTTTTTATATTATTAATCTGTTATTTTAAGTAATTTCCCTATTCACGTTTGTTTGCAGGGCAATTGTCCTGCTCTAACCACATTTTGCAGACTTTTGCAGCTCCCTAGCCCTTACTGTGACTATTTTGCAGCGATTTTACAGCACCAAAGTTTGAGTCCGAATTGGCTTATATAGGGTTTGGGTTCAGGGTCAAGTTCGGCTCAAGTTCTGTTATCCAAACCAAACTTAGGAGTATAGTTTGTCGGAACCTGAACTTCCACGGGTCCGCTCTTCCCTACTCTTAGTATCTCCTTACTATTTTTAAATACATACTGGGAACTGTAGGTTTATATGAAACAAATATATATTGGGGCTGACATGATATTGCAATTATTTAATTAATTACTATACTAAGCTTGATGCTGTATTCATGTACTCATGATGGTTCTGGTGCTGTATTTAAGGACTGATGCTTTCATGTACTGATGGTGATTCTAACGATGCATTCATGTTTTGATGGTTGCTCTAGGGATGTTTTCATGTAATAAATGTGATTTTGGTGATGCATTCCTGTTCTAATGGTAGTTCGGGTATCATATTCTTTCATAGGAATGATTTGTTCTATATGCTGGAATACTGTGGCATTGCAATATATAGTATAAGCGATCAAACAATCGCTGGTTCAAGTCCCCTAAGATGATTAAAAATAATGAATGAATACCATGAAAGCAAAATAAAAATTACAGAATTATGTTTGTTCACTGCAAGTTTAAATTTCATTGCGGGGAGGGGCACCATTTAAATTTTTGGGTCCGGAAGCAGAAGAGCTAGAATTAGCCCTGAGTATGCGTTATTAATGTGCTTGGAAAAGTATTCATAACTCTTGAATTTCTCCTCATGTCTTCAATTTGCATCCACAAACTTAAATGTATATTATTAGGATTAATTTGATATACCAACTGTAAATGTAAAGGTCATGATACGTGGTTTTCTAATTAATTTAAAAGTATAAATCTGAAAATTTTGACATGCATTTGTTTTCAATCCCCTTTAGTCTGATACCTCTAAACAAAATTTGGAGTGACTGCCTCCAGAAGTTACTAATTAGTAAATTCAATCTACTTGTGTGTAATTTATTCTCAGAACTACAGCTGTTCTGTGATAGCCTCAGAAGTTTTTTTGAGAAAATTAGGGATCAAACAGAATCATGAAAACAAAGAAACATACCAGACAGCCCAGGGATAAATTTGTTGAGAAGGAGTAAAGCAGGGTTAGGTTACAAAAAGATATCCTAAACTCTGAATATCTCACGAAGCACTGTTCAATCCAAACATACCTAGTCAAGGCGGTCCACCTAAACTGACATCCCAAGCAAGGAGAGCACTAATTAGAGAAGCAGCAATGGGCAGTGGGATGGGGAAGGAGCGTTATGCAGAGAGGCAGTATGTGGGAGATATGGAAAGGGGCAGTTTGTGATGGGGTTATTATGGAGAGGGGCAGTGTGAGTGGAACATTATGAAGGTTGCTGGGTACTGGGACATTCTGGATAGGTGCAGTATGGGGGTAAATTATTGAAAGGAACATTGTGGAGGGATCATTATAGGTCTCTATGTAAATCTTTAATCTTGACGCGTTTACCCTCTTATGGTTCATCAGGTGACCTGTAGTGGGTAAAAAATGATGACTGGTATCCTGCAGATGGTTTTTGAAAAAGTAAAGAACCATAATGATGACCCATGAGGAACGTTTTTATCTAAAGATGAGGAGTATGGCTACCCTTATTGTGATTTATACTAGCTCTGAACTATCAACAATCATGTGATAGAGCTTAAGGTTTAATAGCCTTTCTCACACTGTTCCTGTTTATGTTTATCTTTACATCATTTTTTATGTGGGTGCCATTTTTTTACACAATATCTACTGTATCATGTTATTGACTGCACATAACCATTTCTGGCACCATGTTTGAGTTACTTCTGCAAATTATTCTTAAGTGGGTTCCAGTTTTTGGCACAGTATCTAATGTATTGTACAAATATAACTGCACATAACCAGTTCTGGTACCGTATTTTGGCAAAAAGCATATGGATAGAAGTTTACCTCCCCTATTTGGAGCTACCCTGTCAGATATAGCACTGTGCCAGTATATTTAAAACCAAAATGTCTCTAACACATTATTAAGGGGCATAACATAGCCCTAAGTAACAGACGGACACTTTCTGTCCGTCTGTTACTTAAGGCTACAAAGGGGAGCTCAGGGATAGACGACGCATGAGCGAGGCGCCATTTCATGTTGTTAATTCTACGGTGCCAACCTCCGCAAGTGGGAAGTTTGTTTGACATCAGGGCAAGAGCACTTTTTTTCTAATACCTGTGTGCTATTAGTCCCTTCATCACTGATTTGCACCATGCCTGAGTTTATATAAATGTTCAGGATTCCCTATACTAATAAGTGCACTACTACATCAAGAGATCCTTTTTATGTAGTCCAGCCCCTTACATATTGTTATATCTACAATTGTTGACTAATTACAACTAGTGGCTTGAGCACCACACCTATATATAACATCGGGATGGTATTTCATTCCCCTGTCAGTTGAGATTAATTTATCATTTAATCAGAGTAATTTCAATTTAAGAACATACCTCAATGTACCTTCAACAAGACATATAGTGTAACAGGGATAGTGTTATCTATCCATCTTTTATCTAGGGCTATATATGTGAGAACAGGGACAGACGACACACCTGCTGGGGCGCCATCTCTCGTAATAGTTTACGGTGCCAACCTCCCCAAGTAGGAAGGTGCCTACTAGGTGTACACCTCAGGGAAAAGGCACCTCTTCCAACACTTTGCCATTAGACTCTGCACCTTTGTTTGTATGGTATCTATAATTACATGTATGTCTATGTCATGTGTGCATCGCCACGAAGATCGTCGCGGTTG
>VIAB01017382.1:5271-15455 GCA_009801035.1 Oophaga pumilio | reverse complement strand
CTAGGATAACATAGAATTATACATATGATCTAGCACTTTGTCTTATTCTTAGGCAAACTGCCTTTTATTCACACTATCTGCTTGCCACAAGCAGTCGGGTAAGTATTGGAACTTCCTTTATCACGTTACATAGTAAAAATCCTCACCAAATAGAATGTTTTCCACCATATATGTCTCCTCCTCGTTATTCTCCTCTAGATAGGTCCATTGGACATAGGAATGTATATATGTATATAGTATTTACTTTATTTTCTTTATGTTTCGGTTATGTTTTATCTTATTTTGTCACATATTGTAATATACTTTATATTGCTGTCAGATTGAGGAAGGCCCTTGTTGGACCGAAACGTCTCTATCTGTTCTTTGACTGCAAATAAAAATTGGAATTATCGTCTAAAAGTTGAGTGCCAAGTTTATCTATTTCACTATATCGCTGCTACATGTCACACACAGCTGCGTCGCTAACGAGATCGCTACTGCGTCATAATATCGTGACTCGTTAGCGATCTCGCTTAGTGTGACAGTACCTTAAGTTGAGAGACTAAAAATAACATTGTAGTTCCCCTGAAAAAGTTTGTCAGCTTTGAAAAATGTTGAGAATAAAATTGTATTGACACCCATATTGGACCTCTATTGTAGATACAAAATCAGCAGCGCAGATTATCCACATTTTACACTAAATCAATACCACATTGGACCTACCAACCTGTTGGTTCTGCAGCATTTAGAACATCTGTTTTCCAAAGCCTAACTAGTGATCACACAAACTTACAAGGTGAGCAGTTACTGCTTTTCCTTACACATTGGAATATTGGATACACCCCACTGCACTTAATTTGTCCACCCAGAGTATTCAAGATTAAAGTAAAGAAGACACATCGGAATCTAATCTGCTTATAGGCTAAACCACTCCAAATCCAACCATTATTATATGAGTTGAGAACTGTAAATGTGTATGGACAAATTAAAATTTTTAAAGAAGGTTTATTAATCACATTAAAAAGTATAGTAGCAAATCACCAAAGGAAATCCATAGACATAGGAGAAGCAAACCAACTAGTTTCAGCTTAACGCCTTTATCATGGCAAGGCGTTAAGCTGAAACTAGTTGGTCTGCCTTTCCTCTGTCTATGGATCTCCTTTGGTGATTTGCTATGACAGTTTTTAATGTGATCAATAAACCTTACTTTTCATATATTTTTTGGCTACCGCTGGAGGATATGATTGTTTTTTTTTTTTTTACAAATTAAAATTTTGGGGTGATTTTCCTGATAAATTATGCATGCAATTTTAAAAAGTGGCAGCTGGTTGTTATCTCTTATTAGTTATTGCATATCCTGCCATTTTAAACAAGAGAACTGTTGGCCGATACCTCTACAGCTCATGGTAGGGAGTTCATTGTCTTATGCATATTTTACTATGATACCATGTTATGCTAAAATTACAAGCAGCCATTTGTCACCGGGAAAAGAAATTCACAATTTCACTTTTGTTATTTCTTACTTACATTCATATGGTTTTATGGCATAATCCCTTCGATAACAATTTATGCATAAAAGGGACTTTTATTTCCTCCCTCGCTTCTTTATCATAGCAGCACACATGCAGAACCTGGTCTATTGTACTGTGCCAGTAATAAAACAGATCAGGGGAAGCTGTGGCAAAAGAAATCAAAAACATAATAATGTCTTTGGGTTTTGCATTTTAAATAGTGCATTCATTGTTGCACTGAGGCTTCAGATCCCTTCTCAGACATTATGCAGATTATCTTTGGTAATGTGTGTTTCATTGTACTTTGATATAAAATAATGTAGATCATGATTCATCCTAGCGACTGCCATTAAGGAGAAAAGCAGCTACTTATGATATGTAACAATTTGCTTTTCTAATTTGAAGAGGATCTTGCTATTTTAATTGCATAATTTGTGTAGTGTTCCTGGGCAGAATTGCAATTTGCTGTGAAACCTATTGCTTGGCCACAAAATTGATAACATCTATATCCCTTAAATGGCTGTATGGTTCTAAATTGTTTTTTCTCAAGACTTTAAAAAATTTGCTGCATAAAGTTGAATTACTCTACAATGGAAGAATCAATTATTTAACCTTTAGTATAAGTAAAAAAAAAAAACAATTGCGCGACTTAAGAATAACTCAGAAAAAGAAGCGTAAAAAAATAAAACAATTGGAAGAAGACAATCACTATGACAAGTAACGATGTCATTAGGGAAATTGGCAGAATTTGAGTGAAAAGAGATAGTTACAATTATTGGAGAGGTTCAGATATTCAAGATTGCTTCCATTCAGCAGAGAATGTGGATTTTGAGCTTTCTCATTTCAGTACAATTTAAAATTATTGAAGCACTTCACTTTGAAGGTGATCGGGCCTTGCATCTGTTCCTTGTAGGAAGATTTAAAATTATGAGTGCTCCTTAAATTGTTTAAACCATTGATTTTCTTATGAAATTGATTTTCCAGCCTTTTATTTCTTCACTGACTAGGTAATTACAGCTAAGACAAAATGAAGTTTTTTTTTCTATGCTTGTTCTTTGTCTTCATTTCAAAATTCAATGTGAATCCACTTCCGTTTCAGTGATTCTAATCACAATGCAATTTTTTTCTTTTTTGGATTAGGTGTTAATTTAAAGTTTAGCGAATGTGTAAGAAAACAAATTTTAGGGGTGACTGAAAGGTCACATGAAATCTTCAAAATGTTTAATTTTATATTGTTGCTTACAAATTCCCAAATATAAAAATCAAGCATTTTTTTATCAGCTTATTTTTGGTAGAAAATAAGATTCATTTTCAAAATGATACTTGAATAGTAAGAAACATATGTCTGGTTTGCAGCCGTTAGGTTGCCAAGCCTTTACAGCCTAAAATAACAACAAAAAATGAATGTAAAAACTTTCATATTTATTAAAAACATGCAACTAACAATAAAATATGCTTTAGAGAAACACAGATAGTATTGAATGCACACATTGATCTTATCATTTACACATTCATAGGATCCTTGCTCTGTGTTTATGGCAAAAAAACACCTACAAGCAAGCATATCAGAGTTGAAATTTCACACTCCTTCTGATTTTGCTTTCATTTCAAGTGTATTGTGAGGGGGTGGCTGTGATTATGAATATGTTGAGGCAATAAAGGGGTTGTTAGGATATTGTGTGAAGTTTGATATATTAATGGTATGAGTGTGATAAAAGTCATGTTATGCTTTATCCCTGTGGCCAGTGTTGTGTGTTTGGTTCTCCTACAGGCTAATCCTAAAGCCGTCCCTGAGAATGCCGGAGGTCTGCCCACTATGGAAACCATCCAGGAGATAGGGATACAGTTTGCACTACATTGGGGATTAGACAGTTAATAGAGTTGGGATTCGATTACAGTTTGGGAAGGGATAGACCAGTTTTATAAGAAAGAGTTTTTTCCAGTTTGGCAGTAGAGTTCAGTAAGATTTAGTCAGAGTGCAAGACTCAGTCAATTGCAAGTCCTGGGTGGAGTGAAGAGCAAGGCTAAACATAGCAGAGTTAGCAGGTTCTAGTGCAGTTAAGGTGCAGTAGAGAAGAACGAGTTCAGTCAGTGCAAGTTTCCTAGAAGTATGAGGGCACATCTCCAGCCACATCTGGATGCCGGTACAGTCTTGTGCCTAAGGTCCAGAACAGGAAAGTCATGCCTCTGTCTCCCTAATGAGGAAGATGTCAGTTGGTTGGGAGTGGGGTGAAGATAGTAAGTCTCAGGACGGGGACAAGGACTGATGGAGCACAAAACCAAGGAAACATCACTAAAAAGAGATGTTGTCTTAATGCTGCCGCCATGTGTAAATGAATTGAACAGTAAAGCCTGACCTGTTAACCCGGACTCAAGGTCTTCTTTCTTTTTTGTAGCTGGATCTGGTATCCTGTTGTGGAAATAAAGACTATTCAACTCATCTTGGTCCTAAGGATTCTTCATTACAGCAGCACAGCCTTATATAGTGTTATCATCCAAATTAGTCAACTATCTTGAATGAGATCATCCCCCAGCCATGAGGCAGTAGCAGTTGATATTTTCATGTGTTCAAGAGAGCACCTTCCTTTTACTTTTCATTGCACCCAAAAGGGTATCATTCAATGGTCTTGTACACTTTTGTTCCCCTACAGTTTTTCTGCATCTATCTTGTTAACATAACTAGCTGATGCCTGATCTTATCCACCTATGCTAATCTTGGACTTTTTAATGACAGTGTTAGATTGATATGGTTTAGCGCTAAATTATTCAGCTCAACTGAGTAAAGGTCATATGAACTTTGCTGGATGAATCTCTTCTTTTGTTCAATCTTTTTTCAATTTACAGGTTCCACATATTACCAGCTCACCACACTTGCAGTTAATTTTTCCTTCCAATGTCATGCCGTGACGGTCTTCAGTAAGGAAGGGGGGCCTCAAACTGTCCCTGGAGCAGGAACCCTAACTATCTCTGTCCCAAGGCTACTCTTAAAGGTAGAGAGGCTGCAGTCTCCACCCTTACTATGCTTCTATAAAAAAAACCTAGACTGTCCCCTCCATGACCCCATTAGGCATGGTACAGAAATGAAAGGTAAACCAGACACAAAGACAAAACAGTGATACCAGAAAACCTCTGTAATAAAACAGCACTAACCAACATTAGGGAAGAGGATAGAGACAGGGAGGCATAAACTAAATATCAAAAGGGAACAGGAGATAAACACACGTACAACAGCAACCTACAGAACACCACAACTTCAAATCCAAACTTCAACTACTTAGCTTTAGCACACAGCACAGGAAGACAAATCTCCAATAGCAACAACTAACTCCTATTCAGCACAGAATCTCCTAAGAGCAGGGAAGCAGAGCTTTCATTGGCAGGACATGGGGGGTCTGGCCACCTTTGTATTGTCAGGTGACATCAAGCCCAGGGGTTAGTAATGGAGAGAACTTTCTCACGCTCGCAGTGAAGTCAGACAGGTTATAGGAGTTCACCGTGCAACACTGAGTAGCGCTAGCAGATGCTGCTCAGTGTCTGTACTGGATGTCAGACTGTATGGTCACATCATGCAACCATGTAGCAGAGCTAGACTCGTTGTGGGACAAATGGATTATCATATTCTCAGAGGACTGGTGAGGAATATTGTTGTTTGTTATTTTAATTCTCTTGCAGGGGACAATGGCATCAATGGAATGGGCAATGCAGTAAGTATGGTTTAATTAAGATTTATTGAAGGAGTCTGTGTCATTCTTTCAATTAAATGACTATATTCTGTGTGTGTTTTTATACAATATGACTATGGGGTTAGTAATGGGGGCATCTTATAGATGCTTCACTATTACTAACCTCTGGGTTTAATGTCACCTGACAATACAAAGGTGATATATCAACCTCCCCAACTATCATCCCACTTGCCACCACTACATGGCAAGTGGGAAGAGCGATGTTAAGTGCCAGAATTGGCACATTTTATAGATGCACTTTTTCTGGGGCAGCTGAGAGCTGATGTTTTTAGCCTGGGGGGCAGTATCAATGGCCCCTTCCTATGCTATTAATATCAGCCCACAGCTGTTTTCCTAGTCTTTGCTAATTAGATTTTATAGGGGAACCCTATGTCAATTTTTTTCTGCAGTCCCCCTGTAAACTAGCCAGTAAAGGCTAAGCAAACTGGGGTGCCAAATCTGGGGCTTAGCCTTGCTTTTTCCACTTGCACTGTAGCAGTGGAAAGTAGGGCAATGGTTAGGTGGGTTGATGTCATCCTTGTATTGTCAGGTGGCATCATGCCCACAGGTTAGTAATGGAGAGGCGTCTATAAGGCGCCCCCATTACAAACTCCATAGTGATATTATAAAAAAATACACTCAGAATAAAGTCATTTAATTGAAATAATAACACAGTACTTTATTGAATCTAAATTACACCATACTCACCGAACGTCTAATCCACTGACAACGTCTCCTGTAACAAAAATAATAAACAACAATTTTCCTCACCTGTGGAGATATGCAAACCCGAACAGTAAAGTTCGGCATCTGTACCAAACACCTACTGTTCAGGCACGGACACCTAACACAGACTTCACCAGAAAGTCTGTATTACTGTACGAGTTCAGCTGCCCGAACACCGGGTGTTTGTCACGCTGTCATGTGCATGAAAGTGCGGCAAACACAGCTTCTGATCGGCAGTGAAATCATCCCCGCCAGTCAGAGAGCTGCGGTTCCCACGCTGTCAAAAGACAGCGTGAGCGCTCAGCTGTGATCAGAGGTATAAAGTTTACCTCCGGTCAATAGTGTCAGCGGATGGGACAACCGCTCCCATCATTCGACACCTGCTGCCGGTAAAAACAGCGAGAGCAGAAGCGGCTGATGAGAGTATTCATTAGGCGGCTCCTGCGCAGCAAATAAATGATTAAAAAAAAACGGCGTGTGTTCCCTGATATTTTTGTTAACCAGCCAGGCAAACCTTACAGCTGGAGTCTACAACCCTCAGCTGTCAGTTTCAGCAAGGCTGGTTGTCAAGAATAGAGGGGTCCCCACATCATATTTTTTAATTATTTAAATAAATAATTATAAAATGCCATAGGATCACCCTCATTTTTGACAGCCAACCTTGCTAAAGCAGACAGCTGGGGGTTGGTATTGTCAGGCTGGTAAGGTGCCATGGATATTGGCCCCGCAGCCTAAAAAGAGCAGCCCGCAGCTGCCCAGAAAAGGCACATTTATTACATGCGTCAATTCTGATGCTTTGCCTGGCTCTTCCCACTTGCCCTGTAGTGGTGGCAAGTGGTTTTAATATTTTCGGGGTTGATGTCACCTTTGTATTGTCAAGTGACATCAATACCACGGCTTAGTAATCAAGAGGCGTCTATAAGACACCTATCCATTACTAATCCTATAGTTACATGGTTACATGGTAAATAAAGACACAGCCAGAATAAAGTCCTTTATTAGACATAAAACGAAACACACATTTACTTTTTTATTAAAAAAAAAAACAATAATGTGTACAAAAGCCGGTCGCGCTTTGAGCGGAGCTGCATCCAAAGCGTTGCATATACGGAACGTGGAGACATACCCTTAAAGATGAAGAGACAAAACTCCAGAAAGTCAATAGTGGTTCTTGCCTGGTGATTTCCTCTCTGCTACAGCTATTATTTTAAGCCAGTGTGTTGCATCAGCCATTAGACTTTCAATGGCACCCTGGTTGGGAAACACTAGTATAAGCTAATAATATTATATGTTACATATCCATCCTCACTCATGTGCCAGTCTCCAGCATTATTGTGGATTGCACTAACAGAGTGTTGGAAAATCTAGTCATTCTCTGCTTGCCTTACGTCTCTGTCTTACCTCCTGAACTTGAACCTGTCTTTAAATGGATATATTGTTATTACAAATTGTGCTGAAATAGTTTTATTAATTTTATAAAATAAGAAAAAATATCATTTGTCAAAATTGTTGTTAATTTCCATTTAACTAATACTTTGTCGTACATTAGCTGCAAGCTAAATTTTCTGCATAAAAACTACATATGCAAAGCTGAATACATTAAAAAAAGTTGATCACATGATATAATTCTGGCAATCTGTCATACCATAGTGCTGGACTGTACCTTTAAGGCATCTTGAAGGCTATCTTAAGCATAAATATGAACATATTCTTAGATATTTTGTCAGCTTGGACTAACACCTGTCACTTGCAAGATCCTTTGCGTTTCATGCACATCATAACTTCTAACTAAATTTAAAGGAACAAGAAAAGGCAGAGAGAAACACAACCCAGATGCTATGCTATTTAGGATCCTGTAAATTTAAGATATACCAGCTTTTCATCCAGATTTTAATGCACCAAAACAATATGAAAATTCCAAGCCACACTGGATTATTTAAATGTCTGATCATTTTTTTATGAATTCCACAACAGATGTACAGAGGCAGGCTATAAAGCTGTGATAACAAGGAGCATTTCTGCATCGTCTCCCATATCGGTTAATCTGTAATGAGAACTAAAACTATATACGCCATCATTCCCCTATAAATCCAATTTCATGGCATTAACACAATTGGTACCATGTAGCAATCGTGTGCTACACGGATATTTCTACTGCGAAGGAAACATTTTTTTCATTCCTCAAGCCACATTTTTTAAAAGGTTATTGCAAAATGGCCAGATTTGCAATAAATGTATGACAAACTAAGGTCCCACCACTGGGACCCACATTTATTTATAGAACAGGGTCCATTGCATGCAGTCAAGAGAGTGGTGGCGGCATAAACACAACTCTCTAATGCTTTCTATTGGAGTTCTGAAAATTGCCTGCCAATTTTGGGAACTCTCTTACAATAGAATTGAGTGAGCTGCACATGTGTCGCCACATATCCATTCCTGACAGTGAATCATGGTACCCGAACTCAAACCAGGACCCCATTCAAGTTAATAGGGGGCCTGAGCATCTGGTGCTTCCCTCGCTGTTATCTGTGTGAAAGTGTGAGAAACACCGTCTCTCATTGGCGATAAGTTCTTAACTGCCAGTCAGAGCGCTGCGGTTCCAATGCTGTCATATATATTAGAGACTTATTATGTCCATAAAGTACAAAATTCTTTTGATTATTCAATAAATACACATAATAAAGATATAATGAAGACAATAATGATGTGAAGAAATCCATACACCAATATGATAATCAGCCAAGCTAAAGCAAACAGCTGGGAGCTGGTATTTTCCACTACGAATTTTGGGGCCCCATGCCAGCAAAATTTTTTGGGCCCCCTTGAGACTCCGCCCAGGCTCCACCCCAGCTCCGCCTCCACCCTTCGAACTGTCCACAGCTCCACTGCTCTCTCTTGGAAAAACTCCACTTCTCACCAATCACACATTAACAGTTCCCATCACCAGATTACACATATTTCCAGCAGCCTTTGTTTTGGCAAATAGATTTTTTAAGCCGCCACCATGACATGGTAGACTCTTTTGGTCGGGCCCTACTCTACTCTAACCTATTAAACATTTGTTAAAATGTGCAATACAATTTAGGTATATTTTTAAATGTTTAAAATGACCAATAATATCACACACAAGGGACAAATACCACTGTACCATGACCAGACACCATATTACCACCAAATAGTGACCTATAATACAACATACAAAGAACAAATACCACCACACCATGTCCAGACCACATATTAAAACCACAGTGACTGAATAATATCACATACAAGGGACAAATACCGCCACACCATGACCAGACCACATATTACCACCTCATGGTGACCAATAATACCACATACAAAGAACAAATACCACCACATCATGGCCAGACAACATATTACCACCACTTTGTGACTGAATACTACAATACTGATCAGTAATAAAAAAGCACAATACTAATATCACCATATGTGCCATTATACACAGGAGATCTGTACTTAGTATGCAGTGTCAGTGTATAGGTAATGCAGTGATCACTGGTGACATTATACACAGGACTGCTGTATATAGTATACAGTGTATAGTATCAGTGTATAGGTAACACACTGACTCACCAGTAACGCCTCTAGGTGAAATCTTTTATCTTCATCCAGCACAGATCAATGTCACTTATTCCAGCCAGGGCTCATCTCTACAGGAAATAACACAGTTATCTAGAGCTCCGCTTGCAGAACACATTACTTGCTTTGTTCCCAACTTCTACACTACACCACATGAAGAAAAAAAGGTAACATAGTATCACTCTGCACAGTAACAGGACTACCTCCCCATTTAAAACAGTATGGTCAAAAAATAAAATAAATACATCACTGCAGTAATAATATTTGTCTCATTCCTGGCTCCAGCCATATGTTCTCCCATCCTGCCCTCATGAGTATCCATTCTGCCCCATATGATTTCCCCATCCTGCCATCCTGCCCCATCTGTCCCATGATCCTGCCACATCTGTCCCGTTATCATACTTCTCTGTACCATGATCCTGCCACAACTGTGCCATTATCCTACCATAACTGTCCCATTATCCTGCCCCATCTGTCCCATGATCCTGTCCCATGAACCTGCAACATCTGTCTCCATCCTGCCCCATGATCCTGCCCCATCTGTCTCCATCCTTCCTCATCTGTCTCCATTCTGCCCCATCTGTCTCCATTCCTGCCCGATCTGTCTCCATCCTGCCCCATATTCCTGCCTCATCTGTCTCCA
>VIAB01017379.1:26438-43062 GCA_009801035.1 Oophaga pumilio | reverse complement strand
CGATGCCCGATATTTGCAGTATCGTATCGCTCAACACTAGTAGCGGCTGCTTAAAGGATCATGTATTGCAAAATCCAAAATTAAAAATGGGTAAGATTTTGTTGGAAACCAATAGTTCTTTAAAGTATTTACAAAAGTTACAGATTTTATTAATTATCCATCTCTTGTTTTTAATTATTATGAACCAAGATGAAAACATGGATTTGTAGTAAGATAAATTACCGTACTTCCTTTCTACATAAGAAATTATTGGAGAAATACCTTTTTCATGTTACAATGCAAAACAGGTTGTTGTTGGACACTGAGCAATTCTGAGCTGTAATACCACATTTGAGCACTGTTTCTACTGCTGATCATAATAACTAGGATATAGTGTAGTCTTGTTTTCCACTTCTCCTCTAGCTGATAAGACATATAACAGAAGATTGTCCAAACAACCAATTTAAGCAAGATTGGCCAATGGTTTGTTGCGAATGGGGGCCTCATCACTATCCCCTAACAGCAGATTATATGTGAAAGAAGGACTACCAATATCAAATTTTAGAATACTCTGATGTTCCTGTGAAAGACAAGCTGCTGGGAAAGAGGTCTGGTAGCGGATTATTTTTCTCTCCTCATTGAAATACACATTCATGTCCAACCAAGTAAAGCTGTCACGTTTGACACTTATATTCACTGCAAGTTAGGAAAACTGAGTTTTTTTAAGGGTATGGGCACATGTTAACTATTTGCTGCAGATACTTCTGCATGAAAAACATGTCTTCTAAGGCCTTTTTCACACGTCAGTGTCTCCATTACATGTGGTGAAAGTTTTCACACGTACTGGATACACTTACACTGGTAAATCTACTTACACGTAGACATGTCTTTTTTTTTTCAGCAGCATGGACCGCAATACGTCCCGCACACTGATAGCACATTGTTGACATCTGTGTGTCATCTGTGTGACACGTACCGGAATGAAATGTTCCGGCGTCTGGGAAAAGCTTAACAGTTAGCGCTGTTCCCAGGCGCCGGTTGCTGACTGTAACTGCCATAATCCTCATCGTGTCTCCCTGCAATCAGCGAGACCAGACGACGCTGATAACAGTGGTAGTCAGCACCCGTTGTCTGTGAATAGCGCGCATTAAATAAAGAACTAAATTTAAAAAACGGCGTGGGGTCATCCCTATATTTTAAAACCAGCGCAGATAAAGCAGACAGTTGTGGAATTCTATTATCAGGCTGGGACAGTCCATGGTTATTAGCCCGCCCTAAGCCAAAAATAGCAACTTGCAGCAGTCCCAAAATTGGCACATACGTCAATTCTGGTGCTTTACCCGACTCATCCCGATGCCCTGGTGTGGTGGCAATCAGGGTAATATATAGGTTTGATGACAGCTGTGATTTATCAAAATTCACAGCTGCCATCAAGCCCTGGGGATAGAAATGGAAAGGTGTCAGTCAGACACCCCCATTGCTATAAAGAGGAAGTCCGGGCTGCAGATGTTCTCGGACTTCCTCTTCATGCTCAATTCGACAGAAGGCGGGGACAGCAATGCCAGTGCTTGATTGGGCGCCAGCGTCATGTGTTACAACACCACACGAGAGTCCCGGGACCACGAGTGCCAACACCACGAAAGTGGCACCAACACGGGAGGTGAGTATAGGCTTTATTATTTTGTGGGGGTCAAGCGAGTGGTATGAGAAGAAGTTGACCAAGTAGTAGACAACTTCTTTACAAAAAAGATATTATGCAGATTTTATACGGATATCAAAAATGAACATACAAATGACAAAAGGATCACCAAACAATATGGAAGAATGTCTGTTTTTTTCTGGACCAGAAATGAACAATTTTTCATATGATCGTGTGAACTTAGCCTTAATCTAACCCTTATATATTGTCATGTCTCAGAAGACACTGTTTTTTCTTTTATTTCTGTTTGATAGACCCATAAATTCTCTCAAATTTCTTTTCCAGTCAGTGTAATGTTTGATGTAGATGTTTCTTAAAAAAATATTAAGTGTTATTAATGTTGCACATCATAATGTCTCCCATCTGGATCTCTTTGCTGCCTTCAATGCATTGCCAGCAGAAAATGCTAAACAAAACTATGTTGTGATAAATCAAAACAGAAATAACCGTTGAATGTTGCCAATGAACGTAATTAGAAATGACTGTTCAAAAAAATACAGTTGCCCAAAATGAAAAGAACTAAAGAAAAGGATACCTGAAAACAGCCTACTACAAACAGCATACTCCATACTAATTGTACATCCATTATAAAGAGTTTAAAGGAAACCTGTCACTAGTTTACTGCTTATAATCCATGCTCATCACCTTAAAATCATGTAAAAGGGGTTCCAAGAAACCCTTTATATCCTCATAGGTGCCATGCATACCTTTGAAAAAGTGTTTTATACATGTCCGGCACTGCATATAAATTGTGTGGTCCAGTTCAATGGCCGAATCTGGATTGCTGTCAGTGCAGCCCCAATCCCTTCAAACACTGGATTGGAGCGGGTGACGTTTCCTACGTCCTCCACACAGTGTTCGAAGTTTCAAGCTGGTGCAGAGGAATCAGAGGTCAGCAGCTCAAAGGCTTGTAATGCACAGGCTCCAGCTTCACTCCTACGTCACCAGCTACCTGTCTGTTCAGTTGGAGAAGATTGAGGTGTCTGTGCAGGTGTATTATTATTATTATTATTTATTTATATAGCTCCATTAATTCCATGGTGCTGTACAGTCATGGCCAAAAGTTTTGAGAATGACACAAATATTATATTTTCACATGATCTGCTGCCCTCTGGTTTTTATGTGTGTTTGACAGATGTTTTTATCACAGACAGAAATATAATTGCAAACATATGAGTAACAAAAGCTTATATTGACAGTTAGAATGAGTTAATGCAGCAAGTCAATATTTGCAGTGTTGACCCTTCTTCTTCAGGACCTCTGCAATTCTCCCTGGCATGCTCTCAATCAATTTCTGGACCAAATCCTGACTGATAGCAGTCCATTCTTGCACAATCAATGCTTTCATTTTGTCAGAATTTTTAGGTTTTTGTTTGTCCACCCGTCTCTTGATGATTGACCACAAGTTCTCAATGGGATTAAGATCTGGGGAGTTTCCAGGCCATGGACCCAAAATCTCTATGTTTTGTTCCCTGAACCATTTAGTTATCACCTTTGCTTTTTATGGCAAGGTGCTCCATCATGCTGGAAAAGGCATTGTTGATCGCCAAACTGCTCTTGGAGGGTTGGGAGAAGTTACTCTTGGAGGACATTCTGGTACCATTCTTTATTCATGGCTGTGTTTTTAGGCAAGACTGTGAGAGAGCCGATTCCCTTGGCTGAGAAGCAACCCCACACATGAATGGTTTCAGGATGCTTAACAGTTGGCATGAGACAAGACTGGTGGTAGCGCTCACCTTGTGTTCTCCGAATGAGGCGTTTTCCTGATGTCCCAAACAATCGAAAAGGGGATTCATCAGAGAAAATAACTTTACCCCAGTCCTCAGCAGTCCACTGCCTGTACCTTTTGCAGAATATCAGTCTGTCCATGATGTTTTTTCTGCAGAGAAGTGGCTTCTTTGCTGCCCTCCTTGAGACCAGGCCTTGCTCCAAGAGTCTCCGCCTCACAGTGCGTGCAGATGCACTCACACCTGCCTGCTGCCATTCCTGAGCAAACTCTGCACTGCTGGTAGCCCGATCCCGCAGCTGAAACACTTTTAAGAGACGGTCCTGGCGCTTGCTGGTCTTTCTTGGGCGCCCTGGAGCCTTTTTGGCAACAATGGAACCTCTCTCCTTGAAGTTCTTGATGATGCGATAGATTGTTGACTGAGGTGCAATCTTTCTAGCTGAGATACTCTTCCCTGTTAGGCCATTTTTGTGCATTGCAATGATGACTGCACATGTTTCTTTAGAGATAACCATGGTTAACAGAAGAGAAACAATGATGCCAAGCACCAGCCTCCTTTTAAAGTGTCCAGTGGTGTCATTCTTACTTAATCATGACAGATTGATCTCCAGCCATGTCCTCAACAACACCCACACCTGTGTTAATGGAGCAATCACTGAAAAGAGGTTAGCTGGTCCTTTTAAGGCAGGGCTGCAATGATGTTGAAATGTGTTTTGGGGAATAAAGTTCATTTTCTAGCCAAATATTGACTTTGCAAGTAATTGCTGTTAAGCTGATCACTCTTTATAACATTCTGGAGTATATGCAAATTGCCATTAGAAAAAGTGAAGCAGTAGACTTTGTAAAAATTAATATTTGTGTCATTCTCAAAACTTTTGTCCATGACTGTACATGAGAAGGGGTTGCATACAAAGTTATAGATATCGTTTAAAGTAAATAAATTTACAATGACAGACTGGTACAGAGGGGAGAGGAACCTGTCCTTGCGGGCTCACATTCTACGAAATAATGAGTGTAAGGAGGTCAAGAGTATTAACCCTTGAAATGTTGGCATCCTTCTAGGTGTGTTAATGTATGTCTGTTATGTACTGTATGATGTCATTTCTTAACGTTATGTCCGATATGTGGGGGTATAGATATAGGTAGACAGTGCATCCTTGGGGTTACTAGAGGAGGGCACTAGTAGGGTAGTATATATTTATATATGGGTTTAGATATAGTTTGTGAGGGATCACTAATGGGGGCATGTTAGAGATCCAGTTAGGCAGTTATAAAAGATGTCAATGCAGTACTTGGGTTGGACACTAGATTGGGGCGTTGAGCACATCCAGTCCAATAGGGACAAATCCTTAGGGACTTTTTGTCAGGGAAAGATTCCCTCCCAGCGGGGGTCTGTCGGGAAGATTTCCTCCAAGCTGAAGTCAGTCGGGTGTGGACCTTGCTAGTGTGAGGACGTCCACGTTCCTGGGCCCTGGACAGTGACTAGTAAAGTGAAGGTACCAGCAATCTGAAGAGTAGCCGGTGAAGAAGTCACCATGCTAACGTGAGCCCAAAGTCAGTGGGTTGACGTAGCAGAAGCCAGTTGAGGATCCACTGTGGGAACGCTCAACAGAAGAGTGCGAGCATAAGCATAGTAGTGAGTGGACCACCAGCAAGTATCCGGGCAGAATAACCAGAGAGGGGTGGATGACCTAGTAGATGTGTCTTTCTATACTGGATTGAATTGTCTCCAGGGGAAGAGATTGAAGTGCCGTTTTCACTGGGCTCCTCGTCCCGTCAATACTTTGTGGTCCATTCTGGTGTTGTGAAGAGAAGAAGCGGTGTTGTGGAAAATGTACTGCTGGTATCGTATAAGACGTGCTTATGGTGTTTTAGATGTGCTGTGTCCGGAGAAAAATAAAGCAGAACTGTTTGACGTGATTCTGGACTCTGACTCTGATTGTTCTTTATGCTCTGTCACGGGGAAAGAACACACCAGGAAAATAGAGGTAACCCGAGTAAAGAATGCAGCTGCTCCCAGTAAGTTCAGCCCTCGGCCAACCCTTTACATGGGGAAGAGACAGAAGGTTGGGGGTGCAGCAGCTCTGGTGGTGGTGAGGCGGCAGCTCGGGTGGTGGTGAGGCGGCAGAATGGTTATTGCAGGCTGTAGGCTTTCCTGAAGAGATGGGTTTTCAGGTTCCGTCTGAAGGATCCGAGGGTGGTGGATAAACGGACATGTTGAGGCGTGGAAATCCAGAGGATGGGGGATATTTGGGAGAAATCTTGGAGGCGGTTGTGTGAGGAACGAAAAAGTGTGGAGGAGAGTAGGAGGTCTTGGGAGGATCGAAGATATTGTGAGATTAGTTCAGAGATATAGGGAGGGGACAGGTTGTGGATGGCTTTGTAGGTCAGTGTTAGTAATTTGAACTGGATTCGTTGGGTAATTGGGAGCCAATGGAGGGATTTGCAGAGGGGAGAAACTGGAGTAGTGAGGAGAGAGGTGGATTAGTCAGGCAGCAGAGTTGAGGACATCCTGGAGTGGTGCAAGAGAGTTGGCGGGGAGGCCACAGAGGAGGGTATTGCAGTAATCAAGGCGGGAGATGATGAGGGCATGCACAAGAGTTTTAGGTGTATGATTCCACAGTTCAAGCCCAAGGCTTCTAGACATCATCCACTTCCATTTAGACAGAAGAGGGGGCGTTTGAAGGCTTTGGGATGGCCGACTACAATCAGAATGTGCCCATCAGACTGGACTACACAATTTGCAGGCAACACGGCACATGAATAAAGCATTTTTTGGAGGATTGCAGCAAGTATGAGGATATAAAGGGGTTGCAGAATCCCCAATTTACATGATTTTAAAGGTAATGGGCATGGTTTACAAACTAAAAAAATGATGATAGATTCCCTTTAATGTTAGTAGCGAAAAGCCCTACAATCTGTACTATGAACATTATTAACAGAAACAATGTAGCGCAGCTATTGTATAAGGTGTAATGGTGGTAGATGTAGAATATAGCCTTGACAGTAAGTAAAGAATATACCCCTTTTATCTGTTACAATTATGTCATCATGACCCATTTTATGTCTTTATTTAAAAATGTAACCTTGTCGGTTTATACAGTATGTCAGTCTCTCTTCTTGCACTTGAGAGTAGTAGCATAATATAGATGGAGAGACGCTGGATGCCAGACATGAAGTTATGTAGTTTTTCATTCAAAACCTAGAAAAAAAACATATAACCAATCACTAATAAATTGTAAACAGATTTTTTATTATAATGTATTATTATAAAATATAAAACTTCACAAAATAAGTGGGAAACTATACAACAAGACATGAGGATTGCATCAGATGTGAGGCCGTACCATGTGGATGTTGCGCAGCATATGAAATTGTGGTAAACATTACATAGGAGATCATTGTATAGTGTAAAAAGGTATATGATCAAGGTATAGGTACAGTCTGAAAGATATACAGTGGGTACAGAAAGTATTCAGACCCTTTTAAATTTTTCACTCTTTGTTTCATTGCAGCCATTTGGTAAATTTGGTAAAAGTTCTTTTTTTTTTTCATTAGTGTACACTCTGACCCCATCTTGACTGAAAAAAACAGAAATGTAGAAATTTTTGCAAATTTTTGCTCAGACACTCATATTTAAGTCACATGCCGTCTATTTCCTTGTGATCCTCCTTGAGATGGTTCTACTCCTTCTTTGGAGTCCAGCTGTGTTTAATTAAACTGATAGGACGTGATTTGTAAAGGCACACACCTGTCTATATAAGATCTCACACCTCACAGTGCATGTCAGACCAAATGAATCATGAGGTCAGAGGAACTGGCCAAGGAGCTCAGAGACAGAATTGTGGCAAGGCACAGATCTGGCCAAGGTTATAAAAGAATTTATTCTGTACTCAAGGTTCCTAAGAGCACAGTGGCCTTCATAATCCTTAAATGGAAGATGTTTGGGACCACCAGAAGTCTTCCTAGACCTGGCCGTCCAGCCAAACTGAGCAATCATGAGAGAAGAGCCTTGGTGAGAGAGTGAAAGAAGAACCCCAAGATCACTGCAGCTGAGCTCCAACAGTTGGGCCTTTATGGTGGAGTGGCACGACAGAAGTCTCTCCAGACTGTGAGAAATAAGATTCTCAGATCTGATGAGACGAAGATACAAATTTTTGGTGATAATTTTATGTGGTATGTGTGGAGAAAGCCAGGCACTGCTCATCATCGGCCCAATACAATCCCAACAGTGAAACATTGTGGTGGCAGCATCATGCTATGGGGGTGTTTTTCAGCTGCAGGGACAGTACAACTTGTTGCAATTGAAGGAAAAATGAATGCGGTCAAGTACAGAGATATCCCGGTCGGATGAAAACCTCTTCCAGAGTGCTCTGGACCTCAGACTTGGCCAAAGGTTCACCTTCCAACAAGACAATGACCCTAAGCACACAGCTAAAATAACAAAGAAGTGGCTTCAGAACAACTCTCTGACCATTCCTGACTGGCCCAGTCAGAGCCCTGACCTAAACCCAATTGAGCATCTCTGGAAATGGCTGTCCACCAGCATTCACCATCCAACCTGACGGAACTGGAGAGGATCTGCAAGGAAGAATGGCAGAGGATCCCCAAATCCAGGTGTGAAAAACTTGTTGCATCATTCCCAAGAAGACTCATGGCTGTACTAGCTCAAAAGGGTCCTTCTACTCAATTCTGAGCAAAGGGTCTGAATACTTATGACCATGTGATATTTCAGTTTTTCTTTTTTATAAAATTTGCACAAATTTCTACATTTCTGTTTTTTCAGATAAGATGGGGTGCAGAGTGTACATTAATTAAAAAAATGAACTTTTTTGAATTTACCAAATGGCTGCAATGAAGCAAAGAGTGAAAAAATTAAATGGGTCTGAATATTTTCCATACCCACTGTAAGGCCTCTTTCACATGTCAGTGTGTCTGGTACGTGTAGTGACAGTTTTCACACGTACCGGACACACTGACACATGTCAGTGTCAGCTTGTTTTCATGGACCGTGTGTCCGTGTGCAAAACACACTGACACGTTCGGTTTTTACCGGCAGCCCAGTCCACAAACCGTGGTGCACACGGAGAGCACACATTGATGGTCTCTGTGTGACACGTACCAGCATCAGTGAAGAAGCGCTACAGTAAGCGCGGTTCCCCGGCAGCAGGTGCTGAAGACAATTCGTAGCATTCTCCCTCGCTCTGCCGGCGATCAGCGTGAGCAGGGGAGAATGAAGAGAGTTATAGTATAGTCAGAACGATGACAGCAGGTGGGGGCTTTTGGGACTATTAGTCCCATCATCCGACACCTGCTGCCATCTTTCTGACTTTCTGACGATATAACTCTCGACTCTCCCCTGTCCTTCAAACCACACGTTCAAACACTTGCCGCCTCCTGTCGCCTCCAACTCAAAAATATTTCCAGAATCCGTCCCTTCCTCAGCCCTCAATCTACTAAAACTCTTGTGCATGCCCTCATCATCTCCCGCCTTGATTACTGCAACACCCTCCTCTGTGGCCTCCCCATCAACTCTCTTGCACCACTCCAGTCTGTCCTCAACTCTGCTGCCCGACTAATCCACCTCTCCCCTCGCTACTCCCCTGTTTCTCCCCTCTGCAAATCCCTCCACTGGCTGCCAATTCCCCAGTTCAAACTACTAACACTGACCTACAAAGCCATCCACAACCTGTCCCCTCCCTATATCTCTGAACTAATCTCACAATATCTTCACTCACGTAATCTTCAATCCTCCCAAGACCTCCTACTCTCCTCTACATTTATTCGTTCCTCACACAACCGCCTCCAAGATTTCTCCCGAATATCCCCCATCCTCTGGAATTCCACGCCTCAACATGTCCGTTTATCCACCACCCTAGGATCCTTCAGACGGAACCTGAAAACCCACCTCTTCAGGAAAGCCTACAGCCACCCGAGCTGCCACCTCACCACCACCAGAGCTGCCGCCTCACCACCACTAGAGCTACTGCACCCCCAACCTTCTGTCTCTTCACCATTATCCAGTAGAATGTAAGTCCGCAAGGACAGGGTTCTTTCCCCTCTGTACCAGTCTCTCATTGTAAATTTGTTTACTGTAAACGATATCTATAACTTTGTATGTAACCCCTTCTCATGTACAGCACCAAGGAATTAATGGCGTTATATAAATAAATAATAATAAGCTATAATACTGATGCCAATATAAACAATAATAGTAACTCGTATTAGATATTCCACAAACATATCTACCTAGCAAAAGGTGAAACCCCGCTCCATTGTACATTTCGCCTTAACTTTCCTAAGGGATGCTGGACTTGGGTTGTATAGTCTTTCATTTGGTTTTTTCATGATTCGTAAAAAGTCACTAAACGGTTGCTAATGTTTCATGTTTTGTTCTCATACCTGAAAAAAAATGCCAATTTTAATCAGTGTTTTGTGCCAGATTTTTATTAGTATTTGGTTATTGTGTCAGTTTTAACTATTGGTGCGTGTAAGCAGGTGGCGGAGGACCCTCACATGCCTCCTCTCCCCTGGACGCTGTTCATATGATTGCATGCTGCACCTCATTGCTTACTAATATCATTATTCTTGTTATATACTGTAATGTGATGTATTTGTCATGTATTCTGCATAGAGTTAGGCTTAGGATAGGATCTTAGGCAGTATAGGATCGTAGGGGGATTAGAATAGTGGGGGCATCATAGAATAGAGTAGAATAGAATAGGAGTGTTAGTTAGCATAGGGGTGCAGCAGTTTGGAGGAGCTATAGGGCAGTGCAGTGCAGAGCAAGGGATATAGTAGGGACACTTCCTGATTAGGCAGCAGAGCCTGGGCAGCCTTGTGAGGAGCAGTGAAGCAGACAGTTCTGCCAGCCATGAGGCTGATGAATTGTGCAGCCAGGTACCAACTAAGAAGGACCATCCCAAGAAGGATGTGGGGTCTACTACAGGGGTGGGAGTAGCTGAGATGGTGTTCCCAGAACCTTTCCCTATTGGAACCAGATGAGGGGCTGGCAGGGAGCTGGTGACTCTGAAGACACGGACAAGACATAGATTGTCTAGGGATATGGCAGGGATTGCCGGAAGAAGAAGAGAGACAGAGTTGACAGGAAAGATAGAGGCTGCCCGGAAGGCAGGAAAAGATTGGAGGATGTCCCTTTGCATAACCTGTGCTGCAAGTGTGATGAATGCCCTATTGATTTGTACAGGAAAGATGTATATCTTTGTACCATGCTAGCCAGTAGAAAGAAAAATATTCATAATTGAGAGTCCTCAGTGGTTGATAACGTTTAATGGCTAACTGAAAGGATGGTAACAAATTGCAAGCTTTCGAGACTACTCAGGTCTCTTCATCAGGAATTGACTAATACAAAATCTGAAGAATCACATGTTTATGCACAACACAGCACAGAAACAACACAATAGATAAGACAAGTGACGTGAAGCAGAACTATCATTATGGGAGAGCGATAGACAGTTATGTGTTATGTTTTGGTAGCTGAGGAGGCAGGAGCAAAAAATCCGCATAGGCAGCCAAACACCAGAGAGGTTGGAAACTAATAGGTTGCAGACCCCTAAACTAACCGCACAACTAGAAGCAGCCGTGGGACGTTCCTACGGTGCCCTAGATGCCTCGTCACAGCCGGAGAGATTAGCTATCCCTGAAGATGGAAAGAGGAAAGCTAACTGCCCCGGAGCAGAGCCCCAAAAGAATAGGAAGCCCCCAAGCATATAATGGTGGCTAGACAAGATGAAAACACGAACACAGACAGAAAATATATTGAGCAAACGCTGGGGCCCAAAACTGTCTAGATAGGACAGCACAGGAGAGAATACTGTCTGCAACCCAGAAAAACCCTAGGAAAAACTCCAATACTTCTGAATCCAAAAATACTGAGACCACACGGTCTCGACCACCTATATCAAATCTCTGGTGTCAACACGCAGCTACCCAGCTGTAAAATATCACAAGAACTGAGCAAATGAACAAATACAAAAAGAGAACAGAGACCAGCCCAAGCCCCCCAAAAGGGACCCGGCTGAATTCAAAAAGCAAGGCAGCAAAAAACAAGGAAAAATCAAACCACAGTAAAAAAAACTGAAAGAAACTTATCTGAATGCAAGCAGGAGACAGCAGAAAAGCAAGCTGAATTTCAACCTAGACCAGGAAGAACAATTGATCACCGGAAAGGATCATGGGAGGTCAGCTCACTTATATCAGGCCAGTCCGTCCCACCTGATAACCAATCATCAGTTGCAGGTGGTGGATTTTTACTGTTCAACATAGGTTCAATACCCTCAGCAACCACCAGAGGAAGCTTCAGCTCCGAAGTCGTCTCCAACACGTTCACAACAGTTATGGCCATAAATATTGGAACTGTTCAACTGTTGGAAAAGAACAGTGACTCTGAGATGTTTTGTGGAGCTCAGAAACGTGGAGCCAGAGTGACAGAACCTGAGAAGGTCCTAGCAGTGAATGTAAGTGTATTGCTGCACATGCAGCAGAAGGGACACTGTATTCTATCTGTGGGGTGCCAGGGTGTGGGAACAGTACAGTCCGTTGCCACGACTACCACCCTGGCCTCCTTACAGGTGTTTACTCAAATATTCTTGTATGCAAAAAAAACTGATGAAGGTTCTTCAAACTTCATCACAGTGGAGTTTATGCTTGAGTAGAAAGTCTCTTACAATGTAAATCTATGGAGCATCATTCTAAAGCTCCTTAGACTTACATTGTAGACTTACAGTGTAAAAGCCTCTTTCAGCTCAAACATAAACCATAGTGAGATCTGGAGAGTCAGGATCGCCTTCACAAGACTTGGAAAATGACTGAACCTGTGCTCGGAAGTAGGAAAAACAGCAATGAGTGAGTATATTATCATACAAAGTGTTTTTGCTGCTTTTTTATGCTTTTTAATGCATCTTAAAATCTGCTACAGTACCAGCAACAATGAGATTTCAGAAATATCACTCACACTAGGTTTTTTTTTCCTGACTGAATTGGAAAACTACTGCGTCTGCAAAAACTGCAATATGTCAATTCTTTCAGCATTTTCCAGTGTTTTTTCACATGTAGAAAGCAATGAGTAAGTGCAAAAAAAACAACAAAAATGCAGCAATAATATTACCATCAGTGTTTTTGGTGAAAAAACACAGGTACATCAGGATGTGAAATCCATTTATTTTTGCAATATACCCAACTTTAAATCATAATGTCTTGGCTGGAACACATGACCATGAATGGTATAATTGGTGCAGTTTGATTAAATTAATGATATGTGTTAAAGTAAACAATGCCCGGCCAACTCAATGACCTACCAATGTGTAAAAGTAAACAATGTCCGACAAACTCAATGCCCTACCAATTTGTAAAAGTGAACAATGCCCAACCAACTCAATGTCCTTCCAATGTGTAAATGTAAACAATGCCCAACTAACTCAATGTCCTACCAATGTGTAAAAGTAAACAATGCCCAACCAATTTAATATCCTACCAATGTATGAAAGTAAACAATGCTCAACCAACTCAATGCCCTACTAATGTAAGAAAGTAAACAATGGCCTACCAACTCAATGCCCTACTGATGTATGAAAGTAAACATTGCCCTACCAATATATGAAAGTAAACAATGCCCAACCAACTCAATGCCCTAATAATGTATGAAAGTAAATATTGCCCTACCAACTCATTGCCCAACCAATGTATAAAAGTAAACAATGCCTAACCAAATCAATGCCCTACTAATGTATGAAAGTAAACATTGCCCTAGCAACTCAATGCCCACCCAATGTGTGAAAACAAAACACAGCCAACTATCTGAAAATGGCATTTAGGGTTTTATGAGTCAGGATCCCAATTGCCATTCTGTTTAAATACATTTTAGGAGTTAATACTTCTGTGCTTGGAGTTTTTTGTATTTCATGTAAACTGAAAAATCAAACGATCTCAAGTAAATTCAGTCAAAATGTCAGTGAGAGATTGTGAGCCATACAAACGTCCCTCATAAGAAATAAATCATGCCAACTTGTCTGCTGTACATGGTTTTGTTAGATGTGCAGTGACACCACTAGAAACTTTACAGTTCACTTTTACAGGCGCCTTGAGTTTTATGCGAATAATAATAGGTTGTGGATAAAAATGTAAATAGCCAGTATGATGTATGTTATGTCAGTGGCTCATGATGAATGAGAAAATATTGTGATGGACCATCTTATGTTTATATAATCATCATCACATCTTTCAAGGTACATCACTCAGAGCTTTTATACAATCACTGCAAGATTCCCCTTTAACCAAGTGTATTCAGCAGCCGAAAATTTGATCAATGTTGAAGCCAAAGGTCGCCAACCTTATTCTGCTTGTAAACCACATGCAGAATATTTCGGATGATTTTTAGCTGCAATAAACCAAGAAAAAAAATCTACTAAATATGTTACTAAATACTGTACATTATTATAGAAATTAGGAGCAAATAAATGGTCAATTTATAAATGGTTTTATTTTGAATAACAAAGCCTCATTCAGTCTAGTTGTACATTGCTCACTTTACTGCCAAGTGCCATTTTTATGATTTTCGTATGAGAACCAACTGCCAGTGACACTGTTCTGATCTTGTCGCAAAATTTTAATATGAAATTTGCTAGAAATAAAAAATGACATGGAATCGGTTTCAAAGCTCTAACAGTAATTTGCGGACCATTTGCAGATGATTTCCTATCAGTGAGTAGCCTTTGAAAAATTAAAGGGATTGTCCTGATATCATTAAAATAGATCATCAATATCAGACGGGTGCTGGTCCAACATCAGACACAGCTGTTGCAAAGTCCGGTGGAAGGACTCAGTATACAGCACTGGAACACGGCAGCCTCCCATACTATGTAGTGTTTGTTCTCGGGTACTGCAACTCAGCTCCCATTCACTTCAATAGGAGCTTATATTAATAATGACCTATAGTGAAGAAAGTTCAGCATTATCTTAGTGTTAGAAACCCCTTGCTTTATGGTTTTTATGCAAATTTTGCTTTCCATTAGAGACACTGAAGTCATTTGAAAATGATTTGGGAATAGTGAATGGAGAAGATGGAGAACTTTTTTTTCTCCATATCTGAGAATATATCACACTCTTATCAAACTCTGATCAATTAAGAGTCTGATTAACATTATCGGACCGATTTTTTCGGATGAGAGAAAAACGTTCACGTGGCCCTATAGGGCCTTACTATGACGCGAGTGGTAATCAAAGATGGATCTGCCATTTTATTATTTAGAACAGCTGAATGTGACATATATTCTTTTGGTTTAATTACATTCTGCCTAAACACTGAATGTTTTCTAGCTACAATATTTATCACAATCATTTATCTTTTCAAATTAGCTTTTAGTCTGAGAAATTGGATCTTACAGATGTTGTGGTTTCTGCTGGCACTGGCATGTTCATGTGTGGGAAATTACACATCCATCCCTTATATGCTGGCTGTCCGAACGCTTGGGCTTAAAGAAAGAATGAATGGGATGCAAACCACATTGATATTCATTAACGGGTGCACAAGCAAAGGACGTAGTATTGGTTTTTACTACAAATAAACTATTTACAGATTGTTAAGGTCTTCACTTTTAATTAAGTTTAATTAGAAAAAAAACGACTTTATTATTAATGAAATCCTTTCATGGAGCCCACATGGCAGGCAGTGCGGTGTATAAACATTAATCAAGTGGCTTATGTCCAGTAGTCTGAGCATGATTTTCTCTGGGTAAGGCTCTAAGGCGCAATGTGTTGAAACTAATATATTTATGTATTAAGCTTTACAGACATGTGGTTTCCATTCATCTTAATTCAACTCTTAGGAATGTCATCTGGGAAGTTCTATTTACATTTTTTTATACATTGGAAATGTTTGCTTTCCTTTAAAGGTTTACCAAATGTCAAAACAATTTAAAATGTAAATACTTTTCGATGCTAAAGTACTCGTGTATTGTAGGAGTTTGTAGAAAAAAGAATATACCGTAGATTTAATGTAAGCAAGAGCAAGCCAAGAACAAAAATGTACATTACCATGTAAGGCCTCTTTCACACTTCCGTTGTGTGACGTCCGCCTATCCGTGAAAATGGCGGATCCGTCAGAAAAGTAAAAAACGGATGCAAAATTGGTCCGTTTTCTGACGGATCCGCCAAGATGATTTCACCCGGAAATAATGGAAATTTCGACGAGAGAGAGAGAGAGAGAGAGAGAGAGAGAGAGAGAGAGAGAGAGAGAGAGAGAGAGAGAGACACCCCGGACAGTGTTTTGTGCATTTTACAATGGTTTTCCATAGAGGCGACGGATCCGCCGGCGGATTCCGTCAAAAACGGATGCCGGCGGATCCGCCGCCCATTGGCGGCCATTATACAAAATGGCGGATGCGGCGGATCCGCCGTTGTCCGCCATTTTGGCGGTCCAAAAAAACGTTGCATTGCCCGTTTTTTTGAAATGACGGACGCCAATTTTTTGGCGGATCCGTCCAAAAACGGACCTAACGGACGACCATCCGTCAAAATCCGTCACTAATGCAAGTCAATGGGAAAAAAACGGATCCGACAAAAAAAAATGGCGGATCCGTTTTTTTCACATTTTGACGGATTTTGACTGACGTCGCACGACTGAAGTGTGAAAGAGGCCTAACATCAATTAAAAGCATTCACCAACACGGTGTTAAGTTGGAATTATTTTTCTTTCATTTTTTCATTATTGAATATATTTCTGTAGCCACTGGAGTTTCACTCAGTTATAATGCTAAGGGTATAACAATTAGAGATGAGCGAATAAATTTGAGAGGAAATTAATTCTACTTAAATTTTACAAAGATCTGCATTCGCCAAAATGATAAAAAAAAATTTAAATGGCAGCTGCCGGACATTATTTTTCTGAATTGTAAAAGGCCATCAAAATGTTAAAATAAAAGAAATCCTTATACTCACCTCACTGCTCACCTCTCCATCTCCTCCGATCCTCACCGCCACCCGTCCAGTACTCGTCGCATCTTTGGTCACGCGAAATTCTCCAGGCTTCTCACGCTAGGTCAGTATTTCTGGATTTGATAAACTCGGGAGGGTTCTGCGCGTGCGCCAGCAAATGTCATGGCCCATGCTGAGATGCCACGACTGGATATCTCCCAGGGTAAACATGTCATCAATCATCTGATCATCTCCTTTTCAAATCACACCTTACCACCTGTGCACTTGAC
>VIAB01017379.1:0-10872 GCA_009801035.1 Oophaga pumilio | reverse complement strand
TACCTGTCCGGCGTACAGTCAAGTCCCATGGCGCAATTCATCTCGGGGGGTTAGTCAGTTTACAGCCGGAGCGCTGCTAATGCAGCCACTCCAACTGTAAACTACTGGGGAATGGATGGAAGCAGCTCGCACAGGCTCAGTGAGTAGCGGTGATGTCACTGAGTCTGTGCTCGCTGACAGCTGAACTCCTGTAACCATAGCACTATGGGAAAATGTCTTGACTTGACTTGAAAAAGGCATTGCCAAAATGCGTAATTTTAAGGGGGGGTGAGGTGCTAATTTTTTGTCTATATGTAAATATTTGATTCATTAAATATTGAGGTTTGTTGCAAAAACATATACTACTGTTCCTTCATTGGATATCTCTTTTTTTTGCTTGAATAAAATAAGTAAGTATAGAAACAAATGCTGAAGTATTGTGGCGTTGAGTGTTGTGTCAGCTGGGTGTGTACAGATTGAAGCTTATTTATTTGAAGTAATATATGTTCTGTTGTTGTACAGACACTACAAGTTAAAGGGAACCTGTCAGCAGGATTGTGCATAGTAACCTACAGACAGTGTCAGGTTGGCGCCGTTATATGATTACAATGATACCTTGGTTGATTAAATCCATCTTGTGGTTGTTTCTTAATCTTTATTTTCAGTTTTGTGTTAATGATATGCTCATGCCCTAAGGCGGGGTTGGTGTATGTGGTGCTATGACTAGATATTCATAATACAGACTGCTGACAGGTCACTGATCCCTCACTGACCTGCCCCCTAGTTTGCATAGTGAATACCATCATATACTGAATTTAAAAAAAAAACGCTTCTGTAGGCAGGTGTCGGCCATGGCACCAACGCTGCAGCATAATCACATGGTTACTGTGCACTTAATCCCTTTTGCTAAATTAACTGAGCTAGGAAAAAAAAAGTCAATTTGAAAATGGCGCCAGCCGCGCCTGCACAGTAGCAGCTATCAGTTTGTATAGAGATCCGATAGCTGCTGTAGAGCAGGCGCTGGCGGCACCATCTTGCTGGAGAAGAAAAAAAAATTTCCTCCTCAAAGATGGCATCACAGTAGCAGCTCTTGGAGATCTCCGACTGCGGCATTTAACTCTGTATTTTCGTTTTTGCGTTTTCATTTTTTGCTCCCCTCCTTCCCAGAGCCATAACTTTTTTATTTTTCTGTCAATATGGCCATGTGTTGGCTTGTTTTTTGTGGGACGAGATGTACTTTTGAACAACACCATTGGTTTTCACATATCCTGTACTGGAAAACGGGAAAAAAAATTCCAAGTGCAGTGAAATTGCAAACAAAGTGCAATCCCACAGTTGTTTTTTGTTTTGCTTTCTTACTATGTTCTCTGAATGCTAAAACTGACCTTTTGCTATGATTCTCCAGGTCATTGCAAGTTCATGGACACCAAACATGTCTAGGTCCTTTTTTATCTAAGTAGTGAAAAAATTCCAAACTTTGTTAAAACAAAATTGCACCATTTTCCGATACACATAGTGTCTCCATTTTTCGTCATCTCTGGTTGGGTGAGAGCTTACTTTTTGCGCCCCGAGCTAACATTTTTAATGATACAATTTTGATCGCCCGTTATTGCATTTGCATTTTAATGTATTGTCGTGGCGACCAAAAAAACCTAATTCTGCCATTTTTACTTTTTTTCTCGCTACGCTGTGTAGCGATCGGGTTAATCCTTTTTTTTATTGTTAGATTGGATGATACTGAACCCAGCAATACCAAATATGTGTATGTCTGATTTTTTTTATTGTTTTATTTATGGGGCAAAAAGGGGGTGATTTGAACTTTTACATTTCTTTTATTTCTTTAACCCCAAGCGATCAAAAGATTGTATCTACTCTAAAATGGAATCAATAAAAACATCAGCTCGGCGTGCAAAAAAATAAGCCCTCACCTAGCCCCAGATCACAAAAATTGGAGACGCTACAGGTCTTGGAAAATGGTGCCATTTTTTTTTTTAACAAAGTTTGGATTTTTTTTCACCACTTAAATTAAAAATAACTGAGACATGTTTGGTGTCTATGAACTCGTAATGACCTGGAGAATCATAATGGCAGGTCATGTTTTGCCATTTAGTGAACAAAAGCAACTGTAGAATTGCACTTGTTTTGCAGTTTCTTCACACTTGGAATTTTTTCCTGTTTTCCAGTGCACGATATGTTAAAACCAATGGTGTCATTCAAAAGTACAACTTGTCCCGCAAAAAACAAGCCCTCACATGGCCAGCAAGGCCATTTTGCCCAAAAAATAAAAAAGTTATGGTTCTCTGAAGAAGGAAAGCTAAAGACGAAAACGCAAAAATGAAAATACCTCCAGTCATGAAGGGGTTAAGCATTTCTCCCAGAACATTATTGCAATTTCACATGTTTTGTTTTACTCATATTTATTTCGTTTATTATGTATTGGAACAACTCAAAAAAACTGAGATAAAGCAAATTGGACATAATTTCACATAAAACCCCAAAAATGGGCTGGACAAAATTGTTGGCACCGTCAACTTAATATTTGGTTGCATACCCTTTTGGAATAAATAACTGTAATCAATTGCTTCCTACAAAAATCAACAAGCTTGTTACGCCTCTCAACTGGAATTTTGGATTGCTCTTCTTTTGCAAACTGCTCCAGGTCTCTCATATTTGAAGGGTACCTTCTCCCAATGGCAATTTTAAGATCTCTCCACAGGTGTTCAATGGGATTTAGATTCGTACTAATTTCTGGCCACCTCAGAAGTCTACAGCGCTTTGTTTCCATCCATTTCTAGGTGCTTCTCGAAGTATGTGTGGGGTCATTGTCTTGATGGATTTCTGACACTGGGCACTACATTGTGACCCAATATTCTTTGGTAATCTGCAGATTTCATGATGCCTTGCACAGAGTCAAGACACCCAGTGCCAGAGGCAGCAAACAACCCCAAAACAATCTTTGAACCTCCACCATATTTGATTGTAGGTACTGTGTTCTTTCCTTTGTAGGCTTCATTCCATTTTCGGTAAACAGTAGAATGATGTGCTTTACCTAAAAGCTCTATCTTGGTCTCATCTGTCCACAAGATGCTTTTACAGATGGATTTTTTTCTTGCTCACGTACATTTTGGCAAATTGCAGTATAGCTCTATTATGTCTCTGTATCAGCAGTGGGATCCTACTGGGTCGCCTGCATAGTGTTTGATTTCATTCAAAAGTTGCGCTGATACTGCAGGACAGCTTAAATTTCTTTAGAACTTGATTGGGGCTGCTTATCCACATTCTGGACTGTTCTGTATTGCAACCTTTCATCAATTTTTCTCTGCAGTTCACATCCAGGAAGATTAGTTACAGTGCCATGAGTTGTAAAATTCTAGATTATGTTGCGCATTGTGGACAAAGGAACATAAAAATCTCTGGAGATGGACTTGTAACCTTGAGATTGTTGATATTGCTCAACAATTTTGGTTTTCAAGTCCTCAGACAGTTCTCCTCTCCTCCTACTGTTCTCATTGCATAGTGTGGAGCACACAGACATACAATGCAAAAATCGAGTCAAATTCTCCCCTTTTTCACTGGTCTCAGGTGTGATTTTCATATTGCCCACACCTGTTACTTGCCACAGGTGAGTTTGAACAAGCATCACATTCTTGAAACAAAGTTGTTTACCAACTATTTTGGAAAGGTTCCAACAATTTTGTAGGGTCCATTTTGGGGTTTTGTGTGAAACTATGTCCAATTTGCCTTTTTTCCTCTTTTTTGTGTTATTCCAATACACACAAAGGAAATAAATATGTGTATAACAAAATGTGTATTTGTAATAATTTTCTGGGAGAAATAATTTCTTTTCTGGAAGCATTTCAAGTGTCCCAACACTTTTAACCATGGCTATATACAGTGACTTGCGAAAGTATTCTCCCCACTTGTCATTTTTCATGTTTTGCTGCCTCACAACCTGGAGTCTTGGTTTTTTTTGAGGGTTTGCCTCAGTTCATGTAAATAACATGCCTACAGCTGTGAATATTTGGTTTTCTTTTCATTAAAAAGCAAACAACAAATAGGATAAAATAACTGAAAACTTCTGTGTGCTGAACTATTCACTAAAGTCAGTACTTTGTTGAGCCTCCATTTGCAGCAATTACTGCTGCAAGTTGCTTTGGATAAGTCTCTATGAGCTTTCCACATCTTTCCACTAAAATTTTTGCCCATTCCTGAAGGGAAACTGCTCCAGCTCCTTCAAGTTAAATGGTTTCCTCTCGTAAAGAGCAATCTTCAAGACTGACCACAGACTCTCAATTGTACTAAGGTCTGGGCTTTGACTAGGCCACTACAAAACATTTACACGTTTCCTCTTAAACTACTCGAGTGTTGCTTAGATTCCATACATTTGGGAAGTCTCCCAAATGTCATTTGGCAAACTCAAAATAAGCCTTACAATTTTTGTGTGTAAGTAAAGGCTTTTTTCTGACCACTCTTCCATAAAGGCCACCTCTATTGAGTGCAATGCTTATTGTGGTCGTATGGACAGATACTCCAGTCTTTTCTTGGGAACTCTGCAGCTCCTTCAGGGTTACTTTTGGTCTCTGTGCTGCCTCTCTGATTAATGCCCTGATTGACCATGCTGAGAATTTTGGTAAGCGGCCTTCTCTTGGCAGGTACTGTATGTTGTGGTACCATGTGTTAGGGTTCGAGTTCCCGCTGCTGCACAAGGGGAGTATCGAACCAGTCCCGCTGCGGTCCACCATCCATCTCCGGCCGCAGTGGAGCCTGATCAGCAGAGACGTCGGTCTCAGCGTCTAGCCCAGTTTAACACTGTGCAGAGGCTTGTTGCGGTCTTTCCTGGTTCCTCTATTATAAGCAGTGCTGGAGCAGGCAGTTCGGGAACTAAGTCCCTGCTTTCTCCATCTGAGCATGCCCAGGGCAAGATCTCCCATTGGAGATCAGGGGTCACATGCTCGGTTGCAGCAGTGACTCCCATTGGTCCGCCAGGAAGGTCCTGAAACTACATGTGTTCTGGAATGGTTTCGCATTGGTCCTTTTCTGGTAGGTCCTGCAGTTGCTACTATAAAAGGGTGGCACGGCTGGGCCGCCATGCGCTAGTATCAAATCTGTTACGTGCTTGCGCCAGTGTGGTCATGTATGCATGTGGCTAGGTCTGGCTGAAATAAGCCCCTAGAATACCGGCACCTCCGGTGAGGAGATTGTATGCACGTGTTCAGGGCTCGGCTGAAAACGCCATTAGAATACCGGCTACTCCGGTGAGGAGATTACTGCTTGGGTTCTGATTGCATGACCACAGACTGCAATCCGCTTAGCAGTCATCTGTGTTCCCTGTGAGTCTAACAGGACACAGTCTTTGTTACAGCGGCTCTGTGAGTTAACAGAGACCGCTTATTCCACCATATAGTGCTACGGCGCTTACATCTGCGACTCTGCGGGATAACAGAGTTCGCTTATACCGCCTATTTACGCCATCTTACTAGCAGCAGGCTCTGCCTGCATGGTGGACCCTGGGCTGCGAACGCACCTCTCCTTAATATCTATTAGGTGCATTCCGCAGGCCCTTAACACCATGTTCTTTCCATTTGATGAGAATGGATTTGATGATGCTTTGGAGGATCATTAGAAATTGGGGTATTTTATAACCCTACACTGACTTGAACTTGTAATTGTTGCAACAGAAATTTTTATGGGCTTCATAGCAAAAGGGGTGAATACATATTCACATACACTATATAAAAAGACACATATGCATGTTTTTCTAAATATCTGACATAAAATCAAAAGAAACCTTTCCCGTTTTAGGTCAATTAGGATTATCATTATTATTAATATTTGCCAAATGCCAGAATAATGAGAGAGAGAGAATGTTTTAAGGCATTTTTATTACTTACTGCAAAAGTTTATATACACTAAGATTGCTATGTCTTTAAACAATTCTGGACTGCCCATATGATGATGTCGTGTTTGGAAGCTTCTGAGCCCATGTAAATACTTATGTCCCCAAAAAATTAGAAAGGTATTCAAGGAGTGATAGGACAGATCAGGGTACAGTGCTGTCACCCTTCCTCTTCTCATTGTATACAGCTGACTTTCAGTATAAATCTGATTTTTGTCACCTCCAAAAATTCTCAGATGACTCCGTGATTGTAGAGGGGCATTGTGGGGGGCCGGGAGGAGGAGGAATATAGAAGGGTGGTTTCTGACTTTGTGGATTGGTGTCAGACTAACTGTCTAGAGCTAAATGTAAAGAAAACCAAGGAGATGGTGGTGAGTTATAGAAGGAAAAAGGAGGATTACTTACCGATCACCATTGCTGGCCAGGAGGTTGAGATTGTTGAGAGCTACAAATATTTGGGGGTTCACCTTGACAGTAAACTCGATTGGAGGTGTCATACAGAAAAGGTTTACAAGAAGGGAATGACCAAACTGTACTTTCTGCAGAAGCTCACGTCGTTCAATGTGTGCAGTAAAATGCTGGAGATGTTCTACCAGTCCGTTGTAGCAAGCGCCATCTTTTTTGCTATCATTTGCTGGGGCAGTAGTGTGCAAGTAGCTGACGCTAATAAGCTCAACAAACTTATCAAGAAGGCAAGTGCAGCTGTTGGCCTCCATCTTGACTCTTTTGAGGAGGTATTGGAGGATAGAATTCAGAAGAAGTGTAGGGCTATAATGAACAATAATACACACCCCTTATACGAGCTGTTCTTGAAGCAGAAGAGCACATTCAGCAGCCGTCTAATCCTATTAAGGTGCAAGAAGGAGAAATTCAGGAAATCGTTTGTACCTACTGCTATGGGGATGTATAATAATTTCCTAAGGGTGGTAGAAAATAATGACTGATGGCTGGTGTACTAATGTCAATTAACATTGTCTTATATACACCTGAACTACACACTTTTATTTATTATGTAATGTTGGTATACCTGTGCAAGATTTGTGTCCTAATATTTTATGTACTGCTGTTTGTATTGGTGCTGTTATACTGTAATTTCCCCCCGGGATCAATAAAGTGTATCGTATCGTATACCTTTATTGGCTAACCAGAGAACTTATATTTGCAGGCTTTCAGGGCTCATGCGGCCCCTTCATCAGGCTACATTACAGGATTTGTAATGTAGCCTGATGAACGGGACGCCTCAGCCCTGAAAGCTTGCAAATATAATTTCTCTGGTTAGCCAATAAAGGTATCACTCCTTGAATACCTTTCTCATTTTTTGGGGACATACAGTAAGTACCACAATATTATTTTGTAATGTACATCGTGAGCCATTACTCCAAAAGAAACATGAAAAAGCCAGACTAATGTTTACAAATGCGCACAGGAACAAAGACCTTAGTTTTTGGAGACATGTCATGTGGTCTGATGAAACTAAAATTTACCTTTTTTGACATGATGACCATCGTTATGTTTGGAGGAAAAAGGGAGAAGCTTGGAAACCTAAAGATAGCATCATATTGTGGGGTTGTTTTGCTACAGGAGTGACTGGTGCACTTCACTAAATAGATGGCATCATGAGAAAAGAAGATACTGGGAATTGTAAGATCATATATCAGCCTCATATACAATTGTATGTATACAATTGTATATGAGGCTGACCAGACGTTACAATTTATCGCTGTACTAAGCTTGGTGTTTATATGTACTGTTGGTGGTTCTGGAACTGCATTCATGTACTGACAGTGTTTCTGGTGCTGCATTCAAACACTGACTATGTTTCTGGTGCTGCATTCATGTACTGACGGTGCTTCTGGTCCTGCATTCATGTAGTGATAGTGTATCTGGCACTGAATTCATGTACTGATGATGGGTCTGGCACTACATTCATGTACAGACAGTAGTTCTTGTGCTGCATTCATGTACAGACAGTAATTCTGGTATTGCATTCATGTTGTGACAGTGAATCTGGAGCTGCATTCATGTACAGATGGTAGTTTTGGTGCTGCATTCATATTCAGACGGTGGTTCTGACACTGCATTCATATACAGACGGTGGTTCTGGTGCTGCGTTCATGTACTGACCATGGTTCTGGCGCTGCATTCATGTACAGATGTATCAAACACAATCCAGATAAAAAATCCGAAAGAAAGGAGTGAATGAATCCGTGTTGACATGAGGCACCTCTTTTAACTTTTTTGATTTAATTGCTATTGTCGTGAATTTTGAATAAAATATTGTCTGTTCTATATTTGGATTCATTCACTCCTTTCTTCCGGATTTTTTATCTGGATTGTGTTTGATATGTCTAGTTATGGAGTGCGACCTTGTGTTGTTAAGGTTGATGGAGTAATATGCATGCTAATTCATGTACAGATGGCAGTTATGGTGCTGCATTCATGTACAAACAGTGGCTCTGGAACTGCATTCATGTACTGATGATGGATCTGATGGTACTTTCATGTACTGACAGTGGTTGTGGTGCTGTATTTATGTACTGATGGTAGTTCTCGTGCTGTATTTATGTTCTGATGGTGGTTCTGATGCAGTATTCATGCACTGATGGCAGTTCTGGTACTTCATTCATGTAAATTCATGTAATTATAGTGGTTCTGGTACTGTACTCATGTGATGATAGTGGTTCTGATCCTGTACACTTGTAGCAATCTATAATGTGCTTCATAGCTATGTTAAAATTTAAAAATCCTCAAAAATTTGAGATTATGAGGTGAATAAACCTCAGGTTAAGTTAGTGTGCTCACACTGATTTTTTTGGCGGTAGAAAGTGAGCAGGCACTCTCTAAAATCCTCCTTAAATACTTAAAATGTGCTTTTGGTGATGTATTAATGTATTGATGGTGGGGTTTTTATGTATTCATGTACCTATCCCTGAAAATCTTTTGCTACCCTTAGGATTGGTTCAGTATGGCAATGTGGCCATTGGACCAAAAAATGTTGTGCACCTCTGACCTAGACCTTGTATTTTTATCTTTCTTAAAATAAGCTAACATTAAATATAATTATTTATAGTGCATTGTGATGAAGACTGATAAAAAATAAAATAAAAAAGATTTTACTAATAGTTTTTAGTAGAGAAGGCACAATTTCCACTTTATTGGTCAGTAGAAGGCTTACAGTAAGGAATTGTCTTTTGAGGAGGAAAACAATGTCCTCGGTACCATTTCCCCCTATTCTCTTCAATATATTTTTTGCTATAAATATCTAAACATCTCAATCTCCACTGTTCAGCTCTAACCACCAGAAATATATATATCTGCACATCTTAAAGAGACAGTGAAATATCTACTGATGTCTTAGCAGAATTGAGGCTACTGCAGTGCCACCAGTGAGCCTAAGCTGGCCTGGTAAGATATGAGTTATATACCAGCTCGGAACAGTGTTCATACAAATGGGAAAACAGTTGCAATATGAAGGCAATAAAGGTGCCAAACTTAATAAATATAACTATGTTTTCTTGCTATCTTTTTTCAGGCAATAGTCATCTAAACTGAGCCTGACAGTTTGGAAAAGTAATATCAGATTCATGTACACTGAATCATTTCCACGTCAGGAAGTGGCCGGTTCTGCCAGGAGAGAGCATTGGTAAAGATTTGTCAGTTAGTAAAAAACTGTATTGGGACGTGTTATTAGCTCTTCAAGGCTTCTTATTTCCCCAGGCTCTCACTGACCTCAGCTTGAGATATGGTAAAAATTAGTAACCTGGATATTTCCGATTTGGACTTCTTTCAGTGTTACTGTTATTATATTTTTACCTTCAATGACTATAATTTTTGCTCAGTTGCTGCAATGAAACAAAAATCAGTTTGTTTGCTTTTTCTTTTAACTGATCATTTTTATTTCCTATTTTTATATATATAAGGATAGCTTTGCCCTCAAAAAATTATGTCTAAAAGCTGTTTAAAGTATACTTATTCCGTTCAGCAGTTTTATGTGTATTTGTTCTTGTCCATAGATCCAGTGGATTCCCATAGTCCATTAGTGCTTTAATCCAGATGAAGAGACATCATGAATATTGGCATTAATTGGCTGATGAACATTAGACTAGGACTCCAGAATGACACTCTATCATTTACACATTGAGGAAATATTGGGTGATTATTTTGCCCCAATCCACTATCCACCCCCTAGGTAGAAAGGCGCTGCAGAATAGTAGCAGTCTTCATGCAATTTTGCTAAGACTTGCCATTTATTGTGTTTGTCCTTGAGAACAGCTGATGGTAATGATATCGTTGATGGGGATTTCACAATTCACTTGTTACTTTCAAAGATCTGCTGGGTCACTGCTTGTTTTCTGGCAGCAGTGCTGGATTTTAGTAACAGTAGGGTATTACATGGCGCTCAATCTTAGCATTATTTTTAATGGATGTTGATGGCAGATATCGACCTTCGAATGTTCTCGTAGCTGAACTTTTAAAAGACTGCACCACATTTAATCTATAAAATTTCAAAACGAGTTGTAAGAGGAGCACATACACATGATACATCTCCATATAAACTCATTTGGAGGCATAAAAAGGGTTTTTTTAATGTCAGATTTCACATACATCTAAAAGAAAAAAAATGGAGTGTTCCAGCAAAATATATATTTAGGAGATGCTGTATACACATCCAGAATTAGTAACCCCTAGCTAGAGACAGCAGGGAAGATTTACTAAAATAAATGCAGGAAGAGGAGGGGGTTAAAACATTACCAAAATTGTATCAACATTTGTGGGCAAAATATTAGGAAAAACTGAGCAAACCAATAGGTGTAAAGTTAGACAAAATTGTCTAAATATGTGCCAAATTTGTCATCCCATTTGAGCCACAGTGATAAATTTGGTATATTTTTCAGACTGAATAGTCTAAACTAAATAAACCTACATGTACAGTGCCTTCGAAAGTATTCGGTTCCCTGGAACTTTTCAACCTTTTCCCATATATCATGCTTCAAATA
>VIAB01017375.1:11235-21984 GCA_009801035.1 Oophaga pumilio | reverse complement strand
CAACAGCCTGCGCTAAACCAGCATGTCGCTGATAACATCACCTGTTCTCTGAAAAAATCTATGTCTGCCAGGGTGCATTTCGCCATGACACCTGGACATGGCCAGGGGTATTACATCTCACTGACTGGGCACTGGGTGACTCTGGTGGCTGTGGGGGGAGGTGGTCTTTTTGCTGTTCCACAAGTCTTGGAATCCCCAAGGCTTGCGGACAAACCTTTGTATCTAACAGTTCCTCCACTGCTTCTGCCTCCTCCACCTCTTCTAGGGGCTCCACAAGTGCCCTTTACTTCCCCCTTAATCAGACAGGCATTCCAACAGTGCAGTCAGAATCTCCCTCACCTCCGTACTGCGCAGCCATGGCTCACCACAATCAGGCAGTGTTTAATTTAAATTAATATGCCTTGGAGATTGCAGTCACACAGCTCAAGAGTTGTGGACAGATATCCAGGCCGAGTTAAAGCAATGGCTGTCTCCACTGAACCTGGAGCTAGGGAAAGCCGTGTGTGATAACGGTGAAAACCTGGTGGTGGCCCTATGCCATGGCAACCTCACACTTGTCTTGCATGGCTCATGTCCTCAACCTGGTGGCACAGCAATTTCTATTCCGCTATCCTGGCCTGGATATGCTGCTGCAGAAAGCATGATTGCTGTGTGCTCAGTTCCAACGATCGCACTATGCAGGTCATTGACTTGCGTCACACAGAGGTCTTTTGGCCTACTGGTTAACCATTTGATTAGTGATGTTCCCTGGTGCAGTAACCTCTGCACCCTACTTCACAGTTTTGAAATGGCTACTAAGATGGTTAGCGTTGATGATGCCATCATCAGCATCACTATAACTGTCATCTACATGCTGTAGCACACTTTGAATAGTTTGCGTGAGGAGGTGATGGTCCCAGAGAAAGAGTTGGAAACAGAGGAAGATGCAGAAGGGATAACAATATCTAAAATTTCCGGACTGTTGTCGCACAGGCAGGTGCCATGGGAGGGTGTCTTACAGCAATCAAGGTGGGCTCATGGTACCAGACAAACTGTTAAAGAAGATGTAGGAGCTGAGGAACAAATGAAGGAGTACAAGTTGATGAACATGCAACAGTCAGGAGATGAAGAGGATAATGATCCGCTATCTCTGTGGTTGGCAGAGGAAGCAACCTTGAATGTTACCCCATCACCAACACAGCATGGACTTGGACCTCATGGAAGTGCCCTTCTTGATGCCCATATTCTTAGGGTTAGAAATAGTGGTGACTACAGGGTTGCCGCTCCATTAGATCCACAGTACAAGAGTAAATTTAGCCAGATGTTTCCCCACCTGGAAAGGAATGCTCGCATGCTGGAGTATCGAAACACGCTTGTAGACAATCTTAAGAGTGATTTTCCCTAAGACAGCAGTGAGGCACACAGCAGTGAGGCACACAGTGTGCATCCCAGTTCTAGATGTCTAACCCCGGGAATGTCAAGGTGTCATTGCCAAAACATTAGCAGCAGCAGTGTAAGAGGCATAAGCAATTTCTGTGAGTCGCTATACATATTTTTTAGAACAGCCCATGAACCAGCAGAACAGAGTACAAGTCTGACAAGTTTTGAACAACTGGAGAGGATGGTGCAGGTGTATCTGAAGCTCAATATCAATGCCATAAGGGGGTTTGGACCATTTTACATTTTGGTCTTCAAAAATGGAAGAGTAGCCTGAGCTCACCTGTCACGCTTTGGAGGTTTTGCCATTCCCCGCACCCAGCATTCTCTCAGAACGGGTCTTCAGCACTGCTGGTGGTATCCAGTTGGATAAGCGCATACGGCTGTCCTCTGTAAGTGTAGACCTCCTAAATTTTATAAAAATAAACAAGTCATGGATCTCTGATGACTTTTGCACCCCAGTCGCTGATTAGGCAGACAAGACAATGGTTTCGTTTTTAGTTTCATGTATTGATCTCACGTTATTGCAATCTGCGCCATCTTTGCTGTGTCTTCTGTGCCTGTTGTTGCTATTGCTGCTTATGTTGCAAACAATTGTTTGAAATGTGGAGATTCTAAGTTGGATCTCCATCTGGTAGGTTGCCTGTGGTGGAAGTTGTGTCACAATCCTATTATACTGTTTCTACTTGTGGACATTGATGCCACTTGAGAGCTGTTTGACATTTATGTTTTGAAATATGGAGACACAAAGTTTGGTCTCCATCTGGTGGGTTGACTGTAGTAGATGGTGTGTCAGATGCCTATTATACTGTTTCTACTCTGTGGAAATTGATGCCACTTTACTAGTGTGTGAGAATTATTTTTTTTAAATGTGGAGACTCCAAGTTAGGTCTCCATCTGGTGAGTTGCCTGTGTAAGTAGGGCTCCCAGACAGGCAGGCCTACAGTCACTTTCAGTCAACTACCTGTGTTACTTTCCTTACATTTTTCTACCAATAGTACTGTATGAAACTGATGTTTGTGCCATCTGAGTGTGGCTGGAATTAAAAAAAAAATTGGTGTTTCATGAAGTATCAGGTCTCCCAGTTAAGAAGACTTACACCGGTCACTTAATCCCCAGGTCCTCATTGAAACTTCAATCCTATTGAATTCAATGAGGCTCGGATACGTTCGACGAACTATTCGGCGAACTGTTCAGCGAATATCGGTGAGTTTGGAGAATCCGAACCTAACCGATCCTTGAAAAGTTCACTCATCTCTATTCAAGATGTTCAAAGATAGAGATAGATATCGATTAGGAACATGATAGATAGATAGATAGATAGATAGATAGATAGATAGATAGATAGATAGATAGATAGATAGATAGATAGATAGATAGATAGATAGATAGATAGATAGAGAAATGGCATGGGGCCCCTCGTGATTTTGAAAACCAGCTAAGGGAAAGCCAACAACTGGGAATTGACATTAATATAATGGGAAGGCAACAGCCATAAAGGTTCCAAGGCTATTATTATCAGCTCACAGCTGTTTGCTTAGCCTTTACTGATTATTATAGGGGATACCCCATAAAAAATGACGTGGGGTCCCCCTATAGTTACTAACCAGTAAGAGCCAAACAAGACAGCTGCGGACTAATATTAATAGCCTAGCAAGGGGCCATAAATATTGGTCCCCTCTCAGCCTAAGAACATCAGCCCTCAACTGCGATAGAAATAGCACATCCTAGAATTGAACAGTGTTTGCCTTTTTGCTGCTGCATTACACTGTTGACTCATGTGCAGCCTGGGATCTATTAGTATATCCAAGTCTTTTTCACATGTGCTGTTGCTTAATTCTATTTTTCCCATTCTATAGGTGTAATTTTTTTTTCTTGCCCAGATGTAGAATCTTGCATTTCTCCCTGTTAAATACTATTCTTTTAGGGTACCGTCACACTCAGCAACGCAGCAGCGATCCTGACAACGATACGACCTGGCAGGGATCGTTGCTGCGTCGCTTTGTGGTCGCTGGTGAGATGCCAAACAGTCAGATCTTCCCAACGATGCAGCAATGATCGGCGACCCGTAGCGACCTGTGTAAAGTTGTGTCTCCTATGTGTCTCAGTGCTGAGTCGCTAGCGAGATCATTGGTTAAAGGTGTCAAACACACCGATGCATGCTACCCAGCGGGATCTCAACGACCAAAGAAAGGTCCAGGCATTTCTGACACGACCAGCGATCTCACAGCAGGGGCTTCGATAGCTGGTACGTGTCAAACATAGTGAGATCGCTGCTGAGATCGCTGTTGGGTCACAAAACTTGTGACTCAGCAGCGATCTCGCTAGCGATCTCGCTTAGTGTGACGGGGGTTTTAGTCACTGCCCATTGTTCAAGCTTATCTAGATCCTTCTGAATCATTTCCTTTTCTTCTCTAGTATTACCTGTCCTGCCTACCTTTGCATTGTCTGCAAATTTGATTGGTTTAACTTTAGTTCCCTTATCTAGATCATTTTTAAAAATGACCAAAACGTGAGTGTTAGGTAATTCACACAGAGCACAAGAAAAACAGGACACTATTTACTTGTGGGATGCCAGGGTGTAGGAACACAGCAGCTCCTCACCCATGACTACCGCCCTGTGCATCTTCCATATTCACTGCCACCTGTCCATTAATTGCCACATCTTTTGATTCCCCACCAGTTGAGTTGAAATCTTCAGTATTCTCGTTCTCTGACAGACTTCTGGGTGCTGTGGTGCCCTGGATGGTTCTATGCAGCCACGCAGAACCCTTCTGGGTGCCAAGGCACCTTTATTTCGATGCAAGCTTGTTGGAAACAGAAAATGCTGCGAGGACAGAATGGTTGGCAGTGAGTAGTGGGTTGAGAGTAACGAAATGAGCAGAGGGTGAGTAGAGCAATCTTTTTCTTTTTTAACTTTTGGATGGCATATTATGGTTCTGAAAAATGGCAGCCCCTGAATCCACATGTTAGCAGAATACAAAAAAAATCAGCATTTTCGTGATTTTGGATTTTTGTAAAATGTACTCACTAATCTCTACTTCTGACTGTAACAGACTGTATAAGGGTACACCCTATTGACAAGAGGAACACTAAGAGTTTACTCATACATTTAAAGGAGAAATAACAGGAACAATATATTGCAGAAGAAAAAGGTTCTCCACAATTGTTATATCCAACAGAATTCAAGTGTTTACTAATATAGATGTGACAGAAGTGATGACAGGTCCTATCTATGCACCTTCAGAAGTCTCATCCATCTCATCCCTTCTGTTAAAAAATGTGGAAAACAATCCTTGAATTCATAGCAGATGGCATCCAGGGATTATACCCTTCAAGCAAAAAAACTGTTTTTCTATTTTGCATTACATCTCTTTTTCCAGAGACTAGACTACATTCTAATTTTCAAACACTTAGTACAAATTGCTCTACCTTCAGAGATTGAACCAATGACCCTGTAAGATCACTTTCCTGTCTTCCACAGATTAGAATTGGAGAATCTTCTTTGAAAAGAATGGTCAAGGGAACACTGTTAAATGATGAAATACATTTCAAATACTCAGCAGAAAAACTAACTCGGTCTCTAGATATCACCTCACCTAAATGTTTCACATCGTATTTTTGGTAGCACAAAATTTTTGTATATTAAATTTTTGTTTTTGCTAATAAATCTGTATGCTGTAGACAAAGATCTTTCAGTCATATACACATAGTGCTGTGAATCTCCTGATGCCGAAGGCCAGACTTTCGTCTCTAAGGCCTCTTTCACATATCTGTGTTTCCAGTACGTGTGGTATTTGTTTTTTTCATGGATATCATTGGGCCACAAACCAGACTAACCCTGAAGGGGCGTGAGTAAGCAGTTACCATGGTGTTCACTGGAGCCTCTAGTGGTGAGGTCAGGCTTGTGCGGAAGGTAGCTGCCAGGTACCATTCCACGGAAGCACCTGGCAGTAGCAGCTGACCCCACAACTGATGTTTAGACTGGCAAGTACTGGCGGGCACAGATGATGTACAGGTGGGTACGGCTGGCACTCTGGCAGGCACGGCTGGCCCTCTGGCATGCACAGCTGGCAGGCACGGTTGGCAGGCACAATTCAGACTGGAGTAACAGGAACTGTTGTGGGAAAGGTAGAAACACTGGGATATAAGAATAAGTAGAAACCAGTACAGATTGGAGGCAGTTTCAGGAAGGACTGGGACACAAGCAGGTTCGAGTGGGATATGAGAACTGGTAGGAACCAGTACAGACTGGACACAGTTTCTGGAAGAACTGGGACACAGGCAAGTACAAGTGGGATGTGGGGACAGGTAGGACCCAGTTCAGACTGGACAAACAAGGAGCCGCTGAGGCGGAGAGGGAGCAGAGTAGAGCCGCTAAGCCAAAGAGTGAGGAGATAAAAAAAAAAAAAAATAGCAAAAAAAAGAAAAAAATCGCTGGTTATTCCGTGGTTAAAAGCAAAGTAGTTATTTATTTTTTTAATCTATAAATGGAGTCTAAACCCTTCAATGGAGTCCCAAGAATCTGCCTACTTGGCCTTCTCCTCCTCCAAGATTTAGCATATAGGCATTTCTCTGTTAGGGCACTGTTTCCCAAACTCCAGTCCTCATGGCCCCCAACAGATCAAGTTTTCAGGATTTCCTTAGGATTGCACAGGTGATGGAATTATTATTAAGGCATCAGAAACTGCCACAGGTTCTATCACCTGTGCAATACTAAGGAAATCCTGAAAACATGATATGTTGGGTGGCCATGAGGACGGGGTGGTTGGGAAACACTCGATTAGGGGATCATCAGTTCACACTTCTATTACTTAGGAATACAATCTACAACACTTCTTGAGACTATAAGATTACTTTCTAACTTTTTATTTTAGAAATCTCAATGGGATAAAACAATGGCAGGTGTTAGTGGTCTACTGTCAGATAAATAACAGCCTTCAATAATTATTGTACATTGCTGTTTGTAGCCGCACAACACCAAGACTGGCACAAAGCTGAACTGCCTTTAGCAGAACAAGGCAAGCACAATGAGGCATTATCAGAACAGGTATTATTAGAAAGCAGAACAAGTCAAGAAGACATTTGAAAGGCAAAGTAATACTGTTCAGCAGGAAATTGGCATGTAGAGCTTAGAGGAAGGTGACTGCAACCCTATTAAAAGAACAAAACACATCTAGCTGGGTACACTGAGCTAAAAAGAAATATTGCACTGTTTTTACTGAGCAAGCCAAATATTTCTGCAGTTTAAGTTTTCTAAAGTTTTCTAAACCTTCTAAACTTCATGTTATTTTACAATTTTGACACATGCTGGAGAATTTCTAATGCTTGCGAGATTAAACGTACAAGACACATTTCAGGGATTTACATCTTTAAACCATTTTGGTTGTTTCATAAGTATATTGTTCATGTCCAGACCGCCTTAATCCATGCCCCCCCCTTTGTAATAACAGTGACAAAACTAAAAAGGGGTAGTAGAAAATTAGCGTAAATTTCAATTTCAAGGGAGGCATTAGGTATTTTTGGGGGGAAGACATGAAAGTGCTCTTTATGGGGATTTATATAGTGGTCTAGTTCCAATTTTTCACAAGAGTTAAAGATCATTTGATATCTATAGAATATCCAAGCTTGCAAACGGTGGTGTATGCCGTAGAGGCAATCCATTGAGTTGTTATGGGGTCCTTGTTGAAACCCATGTTGGATTTTCCTCTATAAGGAGGATGCATTGTTAACCAGAAATGGAAATTTGGTCAAAAGGTCATGGAAAAGCCATGGAGAGCAAACCTTTCTGTCCTGAGCTCCACAAACCGGCAAAATGATGGAGGCAAGCCAACTCTTTTTATGCCACTGATCCTTTGCAGAAATGTTTTACCACTGCTCTATGATTCTTAGACTTCTGACTTATAAGATACTTATTTGCAATGCTATTTTGTTAGGTAATATAAGTAATTTTTCTAGGAATATAAGTATAAGATTTGGTCCACATGGGATGGAGAAGCTACTGATATTACCTGAAGATTTGTGCATGTAAATTATACAGCGAAATACTGAGCAAGCATGTTGGTAAGATTTTAAGAATATCTCAAGCACATAATGTGAAATTTTTCCATTTGTAAATTGACCAGATTTTAAAATGTCAATGTGAAAATCTGATATTGATTTTCAATGTTACTGAAAAATCAGCAGCAAATATCTGCAGCATGGTCTGCATTCTAAACAAGCAGATATTTGGCAGATTCCCCCCCAATTTATGGAGAAATCTGCAGATTTACTTAGAATGGAAAAATCTACTGCTTGTGGACGTACCTTTAGACTAAATTTGGCGATAAATAGAAAATGTTTGGACCGTGAAGTACAGATTGGTCATTGGTCTCCTAACCCAAACACAATGACTTCAATGGGTATCTGAAACAACCACTCAAGTAGGTAAGAATAGGGATGTATCTGTGCACACATATCCCTAACTATCAATGGTCAAGTAGGTTTTAGAATGTATAGCATATATAGAATACGTAGCAAAGATAACTATTTAAAAAAAATGAAGTCCGTGATGTGCTACATATTGGGCTCTTAAGTAAACTAAGTATTATGAACATTATGTCAACTGACACACAAGTAGACCACAAAAGGCAGAAAGTGTCAGCTAATCAGAGGACTCTTTAGTAATCACAGTACTAGCTATTTTAATTTCTATTTTAGCCATTTTTACCATGGGTCAACTCATATGTTAAAGAAGTTATAGGGCGTCAACCAGTACCACTCACTTCCATATTGCAAATGAGCAGTGTCAATATCCCTGTAGGTTTAGATTTCTTTTTCCCTTAATAATAAAGACCTTCATTTAAAAACTGCATTTAGTGGTTACTTGTGTTATCTTTGTCTAATATTTAAATTAGTTTGGTGATCTGAAACATTTAAGTGTGACAAACATGCAAAAGAATAGGAAATCAGGAAAGGGGCAAACACTTTTTTCACACAACTGTATTGCTGTTGATGGATGATGGACATAAATGGGGGCTTGTTTTTTGTTGGTTAAGTTGACGCTTTTATTGGTAGTATTTTGAGGTAACATTTTGCATCACTTTTAGAGCTCATTTCACATTTATTGCTCTATGCCATGCACTTATATCGGGGTTTCTAAGGGTATGTGCACATGTTAAGCACTTGGTGCAGAAATTTCTGCACCATTTCTGCATCTCTTGTAAAATAAGTGCATTTTTATGTGCTTTTGCCTCAATTTTTTACATGCATTTTTGGTACAGATTTTTATTCATTAGTATGGGTGAAATCTGCAGCAAAAACGCTGAAAGAATTGACATACGGCAGATTTAAATAAAAAAGTAACGTATGCATGAGACTTCAAAATTCTCAATCACATTGCTGGCATCAGAAAATTTTTCAGGTTTTGTGATAAGTCTGCACAGAAAAAAAACGTGACAAAAATGCGGCAAAAATGCAATGTGTGCACACAGCCCAAATCTCTGAAATATAGGATTCAAATGAAAACCTGTGACAAGTCAGTTCATGATAATGAGGCAGTCAGAGTTACTTGAGATTACATGTGGCCTATGTTCAGCAATGTCCATCTTTTCTGCAGTGCACAAAACTGTGGTCATTCTCGCTTTTGTGCATGACTAAAAAAAAAGCAGACACCATCAGAATAAAGGTCAAAGTTAGTTCAAAATGACGTCATCTGACTCATTTCAGTAAATGTTCCACTCTGCTTTGTCCGAATCGGTTTTCGGAGATTTAGATGGAAACTCTGAAGTGAATGCTCAGTGTAGAGCACAGGATAAATGTGACCTGAGCCTTTTTGCTAATTTTTGGAGGTAAAATGAACAAATTAAAAGCAGTTCAAAAATTGCTTTTATTATGCCAGTCAATGTGCCGTATAAGTCATAAGTCACTCTAGGGGATAAGTAGTGTGATCTTTTTCATAGATTGATTTGCTCTGGACATGACAATACTAATTATGTGTACTGTTTTTGTTGTTTATTTATGTTTTTCATAAAAATGTGAATTTATTGCCAAAGATATATATACAGTACAGACCAAAAGTTTGGACACACCTTCTCATTCAAAGATTTTTCTGTATTTTCTTGACTATGAAAATTGTACATTCACACTGAAGGCATCAAAACTATGAATTAACACATGTGGAATTATACATTACACTTAACAAAAAAGTGTGAAACAACTGAAAATATGTCTTATATTCTAGGTTCTTCAAAGTAGCCACCTTTTGCTTTGATGACTGCTTTGCACACTCTTGGCATTCTCTTGATGAGCTTCAAGAGACTCGTGCCAGTTTCTTGCATCATACACGCAAGTGAGACACCGGCTTAAGATTTGAAGTTACCTTTTAATACCTGTAATTTCATGTCCATAATGCTGCAGTCAGTCTACTATCCTGTTCTCACTGCAAAATCCAGCTGTTTGCTAGTAACCGTCAAAAGGGTCAAAGTTCCACATTACATGACATCTTGATGTTCCATTCCATTGTTTCAAACTTTTGTGTTGCTTTCCATTATCCTTCTTAATAAAATCAAACCTTGTAGTCCTATTTTCGTTTCTAATTGTTTTTTTAACTTTTTTTATCAAAATTATTGACTTGAAGACGATCCCACTATAAATCTTTGTAAAGAGGAGCACACAATATGAAATTTTTGATTTCGAAGAAAGGTTTCTAAATGTTTTGCAACCAAAACATACACTTGTAAAGTACCGTATTAAGATATATTATATTGTTTAGTGTGGCAGTAGTCTTAGCTGCATCTCAGAATGCAGCAATCATCAAGATTTTAAATATCACTGTTAAGCTAAATTCTATAATCTGCTCTTACCCACAGCAGCTTGGCAAGGGATAAAAAGCCATTATGCTAATGGTGGGTGAAAGAATGAGGGCGGTTTTATCTAACTTAGCAGTCCTTGGGGGAAGAGTATTGATGCATTTGTGTGAAGTTATTTTTGTGAGGATGTATAATTTGTTAGATATTGTGTTACATCTTTGGTAGTTAATGAACAAATATTGAGAAGCATCACTATGGAATTAAAATATGTATGCATGACCATCAACACTGCAAGTATTTCATTATCATATTTCATCATCTTATTTTGTGTTTCCTTTATGCAGGATGATTTGTGTTTGTTACTGACACTATTTTGGGGTATATATATCTTATCAAAGGGAATCTTTTCGCAGGTTTTTGCTACCTCATTCAAGATCAGTATGGTGCCGGCAAAGAGACCCTGAATCCGACAATGTATTACATAGTTTACTGAGTGAAGCAGTTCTGACATAGAGTTTTTAGATGTAAAATGAAGCAGAGCAGA